>JAVCKT010003270.1:0-27180 GCA_032273925.1 Rhynchotus rufescens | reverse complement strand
TAGGTAACTGGTAAAAAAAAAAAAAAAAAAAGCTCTAAATTGAAAATGATCTGAATAGAAAGGAAACGTTGCCAAACTCTTAGCATATTCTTCTTGCCCACTCTCTCTTTTGCTGTAGTTCTCCTGGGGCCTGACTCATCTCATTCTGGACTCACAGGACAATACTCTCCCTGGATTAGCTGGAAGCTTATCTGGTCATTTACTTTTTATCCAGAATCTCTGTGAGATTTATGTATAATTTTGTGAGTTAATATGAAAGCAAACAATTCTTGAGCACAGAATGTATACTGTTTCCAAGTAAAAAATCATTTTGTAGTGGATACATGACCTATAAAACTTGCAGAAATACATAAGAGAAATGTGGGATCCTTCACTTTGGGGTGAATTTCATATGTAAGACCTTAGCTACATCAAGATCATACTATGAAACCACCTATTGTATACATCTTGCACTGAAAACAAAAGATAGAACTTCATTGAAATAATCATAAAACTATTTTTCCTGTACTAACTACAGCTGTGGGGCATGTTTCTATGGAAACAGTTTTCCTTATGTGCTTCTCTATAGCTAAAGGTCTCAAATGGACCTTCTGTCTACTCATTGCCTGTATAAACTGCAGATTCTGTACAATAATCTCTAACACAGATCAGCTGAATCTCCTGATATGTGTCAGAAAACATTATCAGGAGGCAAACACCAGTTATTGCAGGTTCCCATAAATTTATAGATAATCAGGTCCTTAGTGGCAAGTTGGCATCTTAAGTGTAAGGACGGTATTGAGGAGTTTTGATTAGAGGTCATTGTCCTATCCAAAGCTGTAAAACATAGCAATGAATTCTGTAGCTTCACCTTTGCTGCACAAAGATTTATGTTGCTTTGATTTGAATAATTTATGCTGCCTACTGCATTCTACATGCCAGACACTAAAACAAATTTATTCTTTGTTGACATAAGTAAAACACTTGCAAAATTACTGATTAAATGAACTGTGCACCTTTAATATTTTTCTTATTGTAAATGATCACCATAAAAAAAGAAGGCATAGCTGATATTCATTCGGGGATACCTGACAGTACAAGCTAGTTGGTAGATAAAGGTGTGTAGTTAGTGAAACAGCTGCTATTTAAGCATACAAGATAAATTGCCTACCCTTTTAGAGACCCTCAAATTATAAAGCTAACAGTCCGCCCTGTGCAGGCTGCCTTTATATTATTCATGCTCAGAGACACTTAAATGTAAAGGTATATAAATGCAGTAGTTTTTTTTTTTTTTTATATGTACTATGTACATAGCATTCTGTGTATGAATAATGCAGCAGCTGTTAGTAGTATAAAGGCTGTGATACATACGTGAGTGGGTCTGATTCGGTCCCATAGAAGGCAGTGGGCACATTTACATTTATTACAATAACTGAAAGGGTTTGTTTCCAAACTGTGGTGTGTTTCCTTTGAAGAACATGGAACAAGCACATGGTTACTAGGATAAAAATTGAGTTATAACTACACCAAATAAATTATTTGAAGGCGATAGGCAATAACTGTTGAGTCCTCGGAATCTCATAGGGGAGTAAGATTCATCTTACCCTACTGTAGAATTAAACAGAGCTCTGAGAGCTGTTTGGGGCTGTTCTAGGCTCTGCAAAGAAGCATCTCCAGGAGGCAAGCTATTCCTCTAGCATAATGTGAGATATGAATGATGTAAATGAAACACTATGAATTCCCTTGTAGAGGTGCTAATCTCTTGGGGGAATGTAGGAGTGGGAATCTACGTCATTGGCTTTAACTGAATACTTAACTTTTAGGTGACTAAACCTAGGCGGCATGAACACAGCTCTGCTTCTTGTGACCCAATGCCTTCAATTATGTCTTTAAAAATTTGAGTCATTTATGCAGTTAGTTTAAAAAGCAATTTCACTCTCCATCAGTTGTGTTGTCATTTTACTCCCAGTGCTTCACTCAGTTCTGGCAAAATAAACAGAGGAGTCTGATACTCTTTGTAATGATTTCCTTTTTCCTGGTAACTGTCAGTGAAGCTTGGACTTCAACAGGAGACTTTCATATTCAGGACAAGTCATGACACTGAAACACTTTGATTCTTTGCCTAATTTGTTATTATCTACTTACCGTTACACAGCTTATATCTTATATATAGGGATAAGTGCACATCATATTTGAGTGAACTTGCTTAATTAGCCAGTCTGGATGTGTACAATGAATTTAGGTAACGAGTAGCGGAAGGAAGTGAGCAAGGAAAAACACCCTGGGTGCTCGGACTCATCTCATGTTACATTCTGAAGGTATTTGGCAGTTAAAGGCTACATCCTAGTTTTATATTATAGGGAAACAGTGTGTGCAGTCCCTGGGCACAGTCCCTGTTACTGCCACAGCCACATGTTGCAAATGAAATTTCACACTACAAAAATGTCTAGATAGTTCATGAAATCACCACTATTTGGGCCATTTATACCAGAATGGAATGTGTCCAGAACAGCTGTTTTTTGGGGCATCAGCCTATGACATCCTAAAGGAACTTGCATTTGGAGTAATTCCATAGAGCCCCATGGAGTTCCATTACGTTTTTACCTGAAGTTATAAAAGAGGATTTTTGGTGGTTTATTTGTCACATTGCCGTTGCATAATTTTAAGTACATTGTTTTTGCTGTTTGAATATCTAGGACATTTATTTCTCTCAGATGAGCAGCTTTAAATGTATGGAGCCCTGAAATCTTTATAAAAACACACTCCACACAGGGCAGCACAGGGAAATGCATAGTAAATAACAGGCAGGAGGTCTGAGTGATGACCAAATAAGGGGACAATTGTGGAGAAAGGGGAAGATGAACAGGAGTTATATTTTGGTCAGAAAGACTGAAGAGACTTAAATAAGTAAGCAATTAAAAAAAATCTCTCTTGCCTTTTCAATTTGTGCTTTTGAATCTTTGTAAGTCTCTTTTCAAACAGTTAATGAAGCTTTACTACAGTCATCTGAGAATACCTCAGCCCATGGAAAAGTCTCAGAATCAAGTTTCAGGTTGGCTTTATTGAAATTTTAAATATCCATCTCTTTTAAAAAATTGAGAATTACTTACTGAAGAGATACAAGTACAAAAGCATTACTGCCATTAAAAATATAAGTACTTATCTCATTTTCAGGTCTCATTTGTTTTACTTTCAGGCTCAGTTATTCAATATGCTTATCTCCAGACAGCTTCCAGTAACTTGTGCAAAAGATAATTATTAAGGACATATAGTCTAACACTAAATACTAAATGCTGAAACATTTGCTATCCTGCATTTTTAGAAATTTGTTTCTTTTTTTTTTCTATTTTTGTTAACATATCTTTATATAACTAAGTATACCAAAGCTGCATCTAAGCCCCATGCACCTGCTTGAGCTTAGTTCCCTTCTCCCAGTAGTCAAAACAAATGTGTGTTAAGGTTACACATGAAGAAAATGAATAAGCAAGGTAAAAATAACATTTCAGAGAAGACATGCTATTCCCTTTTCTCTCTAGGAGGGAGCAGAGCATTGGGAGCCAACCACACCTCTGGTCTGTATCCTTCTTTGTCCCTGATATCAGCCCATTTTGCAAGTAAAAAGCACATAGAAGAAACTGTGGGCTCAGTTTCAGTCCAGGAAAGCTTGTTTGCCTGAACCCACACTGATGATCTGAGGTCTGCTCTGCTGTTGAGCCTCTTCTAGTTCCCATTGCCTCTAACACTGGTATTTTAATAGGCAGTCACATATCTATATCTTTCACTCCAGGAAAGAACTGCTTTTCTTGTTTTCATCATTTGTAAATGCTCCTTTTCACCGTGGCAGATCACTGTACGTTTGAGCTATCAACACCCATATCTCAACTTACCCTCTGAATTATATAAGAGCTGTAAGGGCTGCCTGTCATCATATCATCTTCCATATTTCCTTCACTACTTTCTGTGGGATGGAGGACTCTGAAGAAACTTCCTTTTAAAACCTCAGTCACAAGTTTGGTTCTATTTGTACCCCTTGCCATTAATTAATGTAGTAAGCCATTGCAATATTGCTTCAGCAATGTGCTAGAGCTCAGTGTGAGACTTCAGAGGGCAGGCAGGTGCTGTTGTGTTGAAACAGGACTGGTTTTGCTCCCTCCTCTCATACCTGTGTGCTCCCAGGTAGCCAGGTGTGCACCCATGAGGGCTGCCAGGATTCTCTGTGGTAGCTGGCAAGAGATGTGACCTTGTGACTCCTCTTCACATCTTCCAGTTTTTAAACTGGTGATCATGTTCTGGATGAGCTCCTCTTAGGAGCTGACAGGGATTGTCAGGGACAGTCTTTCCTGTCTCCCTTCTATCTCACTGCTGGGATCATGAGGATTTATTCTCTCTCCTTGACCCTTTATCTGGATGTCCTGCAGCTCTAATCCCATGCTAAGTGTAGGTACTCCTTTGTTTCAGATTCTCCTTTGTTTTCCAGATCAGAATGTCTTGAGAACCTGCCAGTAGACGTGGTGTGATCTCATTGAGCTGTTTATCTGTGTGCCCAAAACATATATATACTTCTACATTTTTTCTCTTGTGTGATGCTTCCACATCCAACCATTCCCTTTCACTCTCCATTAGCACTCAGCTTAACACTTCTCTTACAGATTTCTGTATGTTCACCATGATAGATAGCTATAGGTGACCTTGGTGATCCATGGGGGATTTTAACAGTTCTTTGGAGCTCTGTTCCTTCTTTGATCTTTTTAGTTGAGCCCTGAGCTTTGGGTTGCCTTGGCAGACATTTCTGCTCAGTTGTGGTGGGAGCAATTACTGGATCTCAGTGAATCCACTGCAGTTCATCAGTTTGTTCCTCTGCACCCATTCTGATTGCTTAAGGCTTTTGGATATGAAGTTGAAGGTCTATCAATAATACAACTGGCTAATCTATCAGCTTATTTTCATTTGTTTCCACCCACTGCATGTCTTGATCATCTCTCCTTCTCTCTACACAAGACCTGAATATAAGTATTTGCCTTCAGTGGAAGAGCTCTAAATATGTTTGTCCTAGAAGATTTGCTTGCAATATGCTCTGTCTATTTTGCTATACAATTCCACAGCCTTGATCCTAGCAGAGAAAGAATAACTATTAGTGCAACCACCACCTCGCCTTTAGTATAACATTGACAAAATATATGTAGAACTAATGTACTGTTATTAAAAACCCTGTAAGTAAGTCAGCTGTTCTCATGCTGTCTGACATCTCTGTACATGGTTTGATTTACACTCTTTCTCATTTTCTGCAACTCAGAGTTGTATTGCACCTTGCTTTGGGTTAGAAGAACTTTGTTCCTGGTGTGCATTATCCAGGTATTTTGTGTTCTGGAAAACATAAAATTCATACTTTCAAACTATGCACTGTTACTGGATGCCTTAGTCACCTGTATCACTAGACATCATTGATCACTTAAGTCACTGAAAGACATGGCAAGAGAAGGTGTAGAAAACACAATGCCTGTACAGACAAGAATATTCCTACAGTTTCCTAAGAGATAACAGCTTTACCTCAAACCAGATTTAGCCAGGTCCCAGGGAATGAATGGCTATTCTGGACTGTGCATGCTGTACCAGCTTTGGGAGTTGTCACTGGATCTAGTTCCCCATTACATTCCCAGCTGGGATTGAAAGGCTGAGGTGAGTGCAGCATGTTGCCCAGATGGAGCCAGCTGCAGTCTGCTGTTCTTGGGGAGCAGTGTGCACAAGGAGAGAGGGATTGTCATGAAAGGAGGTGAAAAGAAAAAAAAAAAAAATGACTTTCTATATAGACTGTATTAGATGATACTTAATTTAGGCATCAAAGTTGGGGGGCTACGAGCTGTAGGGTGTCTGTACAGGGATGGCCTCCCTTATGGAGTGATTCAGGAAAAGACCCTAACTTAGCTGCTGGTTCACCCTCTTAGAGGACCTGCCACGATGCTTGGAGGAGGAAGCGAGACAGTGAGAGTAACCTCACAAATCGGGCATGAGGGGCTGCTGCTGAACTCAGGCAGTATGGATGTCTGTCCAGGTTCCAAGCCTGTACTCCTAGAAGAAAAGGCCTAGAGTTCCAACATGAACCCACTTGAACATTATTCCCCAAAGTCAATGTTTTTAAATCATCTAGTGAGGCACACAGGCAGCCAGTATCTCAAATATGGCAATGTATCTAAATTATTTTCCCCCTAAATATGAGGGGATGGAACCCAGAGCAACCTGCTGCTCTGGGTTTGGTGCACAGCTGGTGCTAGTACATATGTTAAAGAATCTTATCTTAAGGAATTTCAAGTCTACATGTGGATCAGAAGTATGGCTAGCTGTGCCTTGTGATTTGGGGAATTTTAGGATCATTCAGGTTAGATCTGAGTAAGTCACCTAGTCTGGCTCTGAGCAGGGTCAGCTCTGCAACTGACCTATTTGCATTTACAGCTGTATATGTCAGGTAAGCCTTTCTTTTGAAGAAAGTGATTTTGTAGATTGCATACTTATTTTCCTATTGAATGTTAATTTTTCTCACTAAATACACTAAATTCAATACTAAAGATAGATATAGACTAAGGAGTCTGTATAAGGAGTTATTTGTAAAAATATAATTTTAAAAAACTGAGAATGTATTGCTAAAATCTTGCAAATGGTTTTTCTAGGAAAACAAATCTCAGTAGTGTCAATAATCATTTTGGAAAGTTGTTAGATTGTCATTCTTCATGTTGAAAGTGGTTCCCAGTAGCAGATCTAATTCGGATATGTTCTGTTCAGCTTGGCAGGCACAAGAACCAGATCAGGCTATCTGTTTTGTATCACCTCTAACTTGGAGATAGGGAAAAAATGGTGATTTTGTTTAAATTGTTGAGCCTTGTTATTGATCATCTCTCCAATAGAAAAATAAAACAAGAAGAATATTAAGAAATATTGTTCTACTGCTCCTGCCAAAAAGCTTTCTTAAATTGGAATTTAGGAATAGCAAATACATTAATATTTTTTTCTCCCAGTGGGCCTGTTTTGTTTTAAAGATCACCTTAGAAGTCATAGAAATTGAAAGCTTGCATAATTTACATTTGACATTTTGTAGTCTATCTGCTATATGAAGACGATGCATCTGAATATGAAAGATATTGAGGTATAGAAAGGTTGCCTGGTAATGCACAAATAGACCACAAAGAATGTTTTCTTTTCTCTTATTCACATTATGATTCTCTGAAGGACATTATCATTTTATATCTCCTCCCTCAAGCAGCATGAAGTCTGTGTCCACAGAGCTTTAATATTTGCCATGGGAAAACAAAACAACAAACACAGAAAAACAATCTAGTTTGAAAAAAATCTTAGAAAGCAAGGGACAAAAACATAACCATCTTTAATGGTCGTTACTAGTAAGTTATGTTTAAAATTAATTGCATCTGTGTGCTTCTGGAAAAGCAATCACATGAGCTATTACGTAAAAATTTAAATAAGGAAAATTATTCAGAGTGCTCCAATACATTTTACTCGTGTATTTGTGAAAGATGGAAATTATACAGCCTCAAACATTATGTATGCATTAAACTGTCCAAACTATGAATATAGTAGTCCCTGATACTTACACCCCATGTGTCATGATACATCAGGACCTAAAAGGAAAGCAAGTCTGAGCGTAGCTGCTGGTCTGTGCATTTCAGCGGTTAAGGTGTACACATATTCTGATTTTTTATGTGAGTAAGAGAGGAGGTAACCTCTGACAGAACAGTCATAAAAAGCTGGTGAGGGTAATTTTTAAACTGTTCCAGCTAGGTCTGCCAGGTTTAATTTGATCATACCCCTCTTGCTGTAATGAAAAAAAAAAACATGTAATTGTAATTACTTAAACCTACCCTCTCACAACCACTCTCTAATTTGAGGTGCCTCACCTTTCTTTGAGTTATGGGATATGTGAAAGATGATTTTTTGAAGAGCACAGTACTTGACAGCCTATAAGGATTGAAGACTACAGGAACAGACAACACACACCACAATTTAAAATCTGGGCATGTTGTCACAAATTAGGCACTTGGGAACTGAGGCATGTGAAGTAACTGGCCACTTTTAATGTCTGGGCTCTGCTCTTCCCAGTGTGCATGGCCGTAATGCAGACAGGAGGTCTCCATCCTTCAGGCATTTGCCTGAAAAGCCAAGTCCCTCTCACTTTGCTGGACATGGGAAAGAAACCCCTGAGGGGTCTGGAGCCTGGGCATGGGAAAAAAAAAATCTTGCATCTTAGCTGCAAGCCCAAAATTGTGGCACTGGTGCTTCCATGGTAAATCTGCTCTTTCCATGAGACATCCCTTGAAAAATCATAGGAACCACTTGTCTGTTCAATGCCTCACTCTGCAAGTGAGAAGCTGAGTGACCATTTGGGGGATCTGAGGTGGACTGCTTGCAGTTCAGAGCAATCTGGCAATCAGGAGAGATCAAACAGGTCAGCTTGTTAGGCACCAGTTGATGTTAGCTACTGATACCTTATTTATTTGCAATAAGTCAGGCTTTGCTCGGTAAGGGGCTGTGAAGGTCCTTCCCTTCATTTGGCTCATAAGATTTGGTGAGCAGCACTGAGGCCAAACGTAGAAAAAGAAGAGAGAACCTGTTAAACTTATTAGTTGTGCTATGGAAAATGGCTCCTGAGGGGATCCCAAGGAACATGAATTTGCCAAGCAGTAGACCCAAAACCATAGAAGTAATCTGTTATGCTTTATATTTTGTGTAGATAAAGCGAATGGATGAAGAAAAGGCAAAAAAAAGCTCCATTTTGGCTCCCATTTGTAACTGAGGTAGAGGAAGATTAAAAAGTGACTTACCCAATAGCACATGGGAAATACGTCAAAGCCAGACATCTCATTCATATCACAAACACTAGACTTCTACAGGATAATCACAGAAGCATCTTCTGCACCCAAACTCTTTTATTTCCAGCTCTTCGTTCTCTTTCTTTTCCTTCTCTTTCTTTTCCTTCCCTTCTTTTTCCTTCCCTTCCCTTCCTTTTCCTACCAAGACTTTCATGTTACTGCAGAACCAGCCTCGCCTTTCTTTCTTCTGTGACAGAGCTCGTATACAAAGCTATATATTATGCTTGATACCACACCTTAGATCAAAGTGTGTTGTCTTTCAAAGACGAATGGTTAAACTTCAGGCGGGCTAACCTGACCCCTTTCCTTTCCTGGACTGACCCCCCGTGAATACTTAATATTGAGTCACAGGAAGGACAGTGATCGCTTGAAGAAAGGCCATGATGACCTCTGCTAATGCTAACAAGTTTCACTCTCTGTGAACATAGCAAGGATTCATTAGCACAAGGAAGAACTAAAAATATATAGGATGAAGAAAATTAGGCAAATTAAAGATGCACTCAATTTTGCCTCCTCCAAAACGGATTCCCAGAGGAGCACAGACAGTTTAACTAGTTTAAAAAAGCTGCGGTGTCTAGAGGCGATGTGCTTAACTGCTCCCTTCTTCCTTGCACTTTTAGCACCCAGCTTCTTGTCTTTCGCTGCTCGCCAGAAGGGTTTGTGCCTTTCCCTGCTAAAGCCTAGCACTGGCTCTTTGCTCATGTCCCGGAGGCCTCTGTCCCAGCTCTGGGGCCTCCCACAAGACTCTCCAGGTCTGGGAAGGCGCTCGGGCTCTCCGAAGCCTTTCATAATCCTCTGGTTGCTCCTTGATGCTGGAAGCAGCTCCATGTCACTGTCGCAACACTCTGCGCGCTAGGGCTTCCTTGGAAGTGGCCCGCACCACCCAGATGATCTCCTAGTGATGAGCTCCTAATTAATAACACAATTAATAACACGGAGCGGGTGAACAGCTCGTGCTTTCCAAACAAGTCGGCACGCGGAGGTCTCAGGATCCCGGCGTATCCAAAGGAAGCCCGGGAGGAACTAATTGACATCTGCGGGGGCTATGAGGTCCGCTGGCCTCACAGCTCCCTGCAGCTGCTCGCGCCTGCCCAGAGGAGCTGGGGGAAGCTGCAGGCAGCCAGGATTTAAGCAAAACCAGAAATCCCAGCAACGTTGCAGATGGGAGGATATTTGCACGTGTGGACATAGGGCGAGCTGTGTAAATGCGAGTGGCTCTGCGAGGAACACGTGCTGTGTCTGGGTGAACTGCAACCTAACTCAGGCTGATCTAGCAGCACTGAGGAGAGAATTTCCCTCTTTAAGGGAAAAAAATATAACATTTCTCTCTGATAGTGTTTCCCTGTCCAGAAGGTGCCATTGCTGTGCCAAAAGGCAGCAATACTGTGCCATTAAACCCTTTCCTTCCCACAACATTTCCTCAGCATTAAATGAGGATCCAGGATAGCAGAGGGGCCTCCAAAGTCAGTGCCAGGTGTAGTTTTTCTTGGGATTGGTGACCAGGAGACCCAGCTATTTCCAAAGTCCACCTCCTTACCACACTGCAGAGGTGCAGAATGAATTAGAATCAAATAGAGCAAATGAATTAGAGCAAACCACCACCAGGGCTTCTTTTGACACGGAGCCTAAGGGAAAGCAGAACTGAGAAGCCGTAAGCTGAGCCCGCTCAAAGTCAGCAAAGGGAACCACAAAAAAAGGCAGCAATGCACAGTGGAATTTCATCTCCCCACATTTCTTAGCCAAGTCCAGTTTTCAAGCGTTTCTAAATCCAGTTCATCTACAGAGAGCCTGTGCACTTGCAGGTAATTAGCTTGGGAGATCCTGGTTGCATCAGCCTGGCTCTCTCTGATACACTTCGTAAGAGAGAATTCAGTTCACTGGGAATGGGGTCATGTTAAGAAACAAGCCTACAGCCCTCAAATTGCCTCTGTCTTTGGGGAAGAAAAAAAAAAAGAAAGAAAGAAAGAAAAAAGACAAAACAAAACAAAACTCATTCAGATGTTATTTAGGGAGGAGCAGCATGAGCCCCTGTCAGTGCAAGTGGAGAGACCCACCATGGGTGCTAGGTGGTACCTACGGCTGCGTCCCGCCACATCTGCAGGCAGCTCCTGGCGCTAAAGAGGAGCCGAGGGTGAAGCACGAGCACGATGTATGGGAAAACCATAAGGATAGGATATTCCAGCCTAAGTAAGGAAACACAAGGGATATTATGAATGTGATGCCTGTATCTGAGCGAGGTTTAGATATGGAAATAGAGGGCAGAGCTTATTAAAGAAGTTTGTCATATCACTTATCCGCCTGCCTTTCCTCTGCCAAAGTGTGTCTTTCTGGCAGCTTCCTGCCTTGCGCTGGACGTGGGGCTGTGCTGCAGGGAGGGCAGCCCAGCACAGCAGCACCCAAGCGTCTCTCCTGGGTAGCCTTCCCGCCCGCTGCAGCTCCGTGATGCCGTTGGGCTCTGTGGGAAGCCAAGCACGTTTGCGGAGGGCAGATGTCCCTGCCAAGGGGGCAGGAGAGCCAGCACTCCTGGGGAATGAGGAGCCTTTCCATGCTGACGCTCCCAAGGCAGAAAGAGAGTAACCCCTTCCTGCCCAAAACCCTGGGGAAGCTCCTGGGGCCGGCAGGGGAATGGGAGAGGGCTCCTACAGGGCCTCTCCTGGCGCTGCTTGAGCACCCATCTTAATTCCCACTGACCCATTGCAGCCTCACTGGGGAAGGGGCATGGGACGCCTGTGGTGTGAGTTTGCTGCACCACTTCATTTACTCCGGGCTACTGTTGCCCGGCTTCCCACCTCTCCTGGTCTCACCTACAATAATCCCTATCATAAGCACCTTGGCATAACCCCCCTCTGCACGTAACGTGGGGGAAGCCTCGCCGGCCGCCGGCGGCAGAATGTCCCCGTTGTGGCCCCGTGCAGGCGCTGTATATAATCTTTCTCTGCCAATATATGTCTTCACAAGCTGCCCCCGCTCCCTCCCGAAAATAAAACGACTATTCTTTTTCTGTTTTAAGTAGATTTCATGCAATAAAAAACATTTTATTGCTTCCAGTAATTGGTATTTAATTTGCAGGCCTTTACAACTTGCAAAGAACAGACTGCTTGAGCCAGAGAGCTGGTATGTGTGTGCACTTTGTGGATTTTATTCCACTGGCACTTGCTTAGTTGACTGGTGTAAAATGATACAATTATGGTTTTGCAATCAGAAAGGCTGCAGATAAAGACCCAGGGAGACGTTATGGGGTCCTGGGTCCAATTTGAAGCAGCAGGCAAGACAATATAATTTTAGGGGGCGCTGCCAGCCTCAGACATCAAAACTTGACTCCTGTTAAGCGTTTTCCATTTTATGGTGAAAATATCAAAGGCTGTTATTTAAACCGGGAGACTCTTAAAGCTGATTTTCTTGCTCCCCCCCCGGCTCCACACACACACACAACCCGCCTTTTATTTTTTAACTGCCCTTATAAAGGCGAGGTGAGGTAACGGGTGAAACGCTCACCCCGGTGAAGCCACTCGTGGCCTTTCATCCCTTTGCCATGAAATCCCGGGCCGGGCCAGTGTCTTCTGTCCCTCGACGGTGGCGTCTGGGCTGCGCGGGCTCAGCCCCTGCCCCTGGGCGGGCTTTGAGGGGGCTGAACGGAGCCCCCCAGGATATTCTGCAAGGACAGGGTGAGGGGGGAACACACATCGCGCCCTTGCCCCACACAACCCCCCAGGAGGTCCCCCCCTCTGCAGCGTGTCCGCGTGTCTGCATTCCGCATCCCGCTACCCCCTGCCCACCCGTGGAGATTTCGGGAGCCGTGGGCGCAGGAGGTGGCAACAACCTTGAAAAGCCCCTTCTAAAGCCCCGGAGCACGGGGAAGCGGCTCGAGGGGCAGAGCGGGGCGGCCGTGGAGCCCACCCGCGACGTGGGTGCAGCCCGCGCCGGGCTGTGCGTGGGTGTTGTGTGTGTGTGTGTGTGTGTGTGTGTGCGTGTGTGTGTGCGCGCGTGTGTGTGTGTGTGTGTGTGTGCGCGCACAACCACCGAGCTACAGCCGCGGTGCCCCCTCGCACGGCTGCCCCCGCGGGTAACGAAATCGGCAGGAGGCTGCTCTGGGGCTGCATCTCGCGAGTGCCGCCTAAATAAAAACACGGGCAAATCCACGGGCTCCCGCTCGCAATTAGCCCGCACACGGATCATTCCTGCCCTCGAGCGCTGAGCCGGTGTCTCGTCTAAGTTTACTCGGACGGTTCCACAATTTCACTCTAGCACGGGATGGTGAGGGGAGTTGGGGGGAGATAGCCGTGGTGCTCGACGGAGTAAATAAATAAATACCTACATAGTCTTCTGTAGGAAAGAAGTTAATATACTCAATTATTTTCTGGAAAAAAAAAAAAGAAAAAAAGATCATAACATCTGGAAATTGATATCAAATGGTGTACAATCCCTGGGAGACGATAAACTTCCACTGTATAATATTTCCACTAGAAATCTTAATAATCCCATAAATCTTCCCTGTGAATTGGGAAAATGTAACAGTTCATTGAAATACTCATTGGGAAATAATTGAAAAAAATGTAATAGTTCACTCAAATATTCGTGCGTTTTTTTTCCTTCTGCTTCTTTCTTTGGTACTGTTGCTAACTCCGTGCATGTGTGTAAATAGTCCTACTTCGTTTTAAAGACATACACAGAATATTCCCTTGAGCGCTGCATACCATAAAAGAAAAATATGCCCTTTTGACTTATTAATCATTATTACAGAGTTCAAAATTGCAGCGTCCCTAGCACATTACGGGAACAGCTCTCTCTGTGCGCATTTCGCGTGGCTACATCGCTAAAAACTTCACAGCTCGGAACTTTTTTTTTTTTTTTTTCCTCCCTTTTCTGCGTTATTTTTGCGCCTATTTGCCAGACTCTCCTCGAGTTACGCGGGCGACTGGAGTCGCAGGGGCCGCTCGCCCCTTCAGCTCCCCCCTACATGGCACTAATGTCACACAAAGGCTGCACCACGCGGAGGGTTTTTTTTCCTTTAGAGAAGTAAAAGCAGCTGAGGATCTGAGCGCCTCTCGGCACCTTGTAATGAATCCCGGAGTAATTAACGTGGCCGGGAAGACGCAGCCTTTTAAAAGAGCAGGAGCCGGAGCGGAGCGGGCGCTTTCCGAGGGCGCGCGTGTCCTTCTGCATGCGGGAGAGGAGAGCCCCGGCGTCTTTCCGTGCTAAATTAATTTTATCCTTTCGGGCTTGCTTCTAGAAGTCGGAATAAAGACAATTGAGCCCTTAGCATTTCTGTCACACTCTATTAATTACCGGCATTGCTTCTGTCCGGGGCGCTTCGTACCGCGTCCGTCAGGGGTGATGCCCGCGCAGGACCCGGCGCCTGGGAAGTAGCCTAGGGTTGCTTTAAACTAGAGACTCTCAGATGCTCCTTATTTGCCTTTTCATCCCGAGCTGTTTTCCTCTCTCCCGCTTTAAAATGTTTTTTTTTTTTTCTAAAAATAAAACGCAACGTAAATGTTTTAAGATTAGGTTTGCGGGGAAACAGTTTAATTTTCACCATATGTGGCCAGAGTAGATGGTAGATTAAAAAAAAAAAAAAAAAACTAATATAAAAATGTATTCTTCCCAATGCATTTCCCTCCTGTGGGCCCTTTTACGGTCCCCAAATAAATCTTCAAGATTTCACGGAGAAAAAAAAAAAAAAATCCTGATGATGGAAAAGCAAGTCCTGCCATGATAATGTCCTTTATTAATATTATAGATGTGTAGTGTGCTGGATGGATCAATCATATCCATTCACAATCAGGATTAAGAGAGCCTATTTTAATGAAAATCTATTAGTCCCTCATTTGAGACACGGGATGTTGCTTAAATCAATAAACAGCATAAAAGAGAATACGACGTAGGTTTCTAAATTAAAAAAAAAAACACACACACACACATCTATGAAATGTGTTAAGACGTCTGTAAAATCCTGAAACCCTCGATCGATACTTATAAATATTTAATGTTTTTTTTTAACACAAATTGAAAACCATTAACACTGCATCCATTCTTATTATTAAAACAAATTGTCCTTGGAATTATGTGCTGTGGAAATGGAGCCAGATTGAAAGGGCATCCTCTGAAATATGTTTACCCGCTTTCATGTAAACCAATAAAAATCTGCAGGAGTCTGTAGCAGGAGCAGGAAGGTTTGATGTACAATGTCCATGATTACAGTCTCTGAATTAATCACGGAGCGCAGAGAGAGGGAGAGGCAGAGAGGGAAGGAGAGAGGGGGGAGAGGGAAAACTCGGTTATCTGCTCAACAAAATCTTGCTCTTAAGTCAGTGCTTATTAAAGCGAGGAATTAAAGTTTTTTTTTCTTTTTTTCCTTTTCTATTTGCCGATTTGCCCCATGTCGACCAAAATAAGCAAGGGGTGTGTGGGAGGAGAGGGGGGCACCTTACGTCACACCTCGAGTCCAATGCTCAAATGTAAATTCCTCTTATAAATATGAAATCCAACCCTTTGGAAATGTCCGGCGCTACTGCAATGCCCCGGCTCCCCCCGAGCGATTCCCCTCGCCGAGACTCGCGGGAAGCCCCCGGCGACCACGGGCTCCTGTTGAGAGCGGAGCAGCAGCAGCCGTCACCTCCAGCCACGCGAGGAGGAATCAGCGCTAAAAGCACGCGCGACGGCAGCGCTAAACACACGCGTGGTGTTGGCGCCGATCTGCGCTCCCTGCGAGCTCTCCTGCTCGCACCGCCCGCCTAAATTTGCGCCCCGCTCCCGCCTGCTGCCCGCTCTGCGCCTCACGCGCGGCGCGCAGCTCTCATAGCCCTGCCCGCACGTGAGACATAATATAATATAATATAATATAATATAATATAATATAATATAATATAATCCCGGGCCCTGGAGGTGCGCGCCGGGATTCTACCCTCCTTACATCCTCTGCGAGTGGGCGCAGGCCACGCGCATCCCCTTGCGCGCGTGTCCCACGGGCCGCGCGTGGAGGCAGCTCGCGAGATTGAGACGCTTTTGCGCGTTTTTTTAGCCCCTCAAGGCCACGTGGTGGCACAGGGAGAGGGAAAAGGAAAGTGGGGGCCAAAGACCCCCTCTCTTTTGCCCAATTCAAGGTGCTGCTCGGGACAGTGGGACGGCAGTTGGAGGTCGCGGTGCCCGCACTGTCCGAGGGGGGGGTCTATGTCACGAAGGGTCTCGGGTAGCCCCTTGGGCAGGGACAATTCTCCCTGGGGGAGAGCGGGGGAGCGATCAGCTCCCTCTCTTCCCCCCACTCCGTCCTCGCAGCCCCCGTCCCGCGCCGTTATCTCGAGCAGCAGGAATCCTAATTCCCCCCCCTGGACACGCGACCGCGCGAGGAGAGCGGCGGGGTCAGACGCGCCCCCTCCTTCGCCCAACCCACTCTCGGCGGTGCGAGCCCGTGGGTGGGAGGGCGGGCCGCCCCCGCGCCCCCCGCCCCACGGAGAGCTGCGCCTTGAGGCACTTTTTAGGATTTCCCCCCTCCCTCCCTCTTCCCGGGGCCCTGTCGCACTTTTTGCCGTGGGAGCAAATCCGAGACAACTCTCCCCGGGAAGGGGACAAGATGCCATCGAGTCACCTCCCACGGGTGTCCAGCTCCGCCAGTACGGGGCAGAGAAGGATGGATGGATGGATGGATGGATGGGGCAGCAGAGACTTCTGCCCTGGGGGCTGCAGCCCTTCAGGGGTGGCGGGAGGAGCCGAGGGACACAGGGCGGGGATGGGGGATGGGGCCGATGGGGGGAAGCGGGAGCAGCTCCACGGGGACAGACATGGGGAAGCCGGAGCAGGAAAAGGGCTCCTGTCGGGGGCTCCGTGGGAGGGGGCGTGAAGTGCGGGGAAAGCGGCCTGGAGCGGCTGCCCACGCAGGGCTCGGGAATGGGCACGGGAAGGGATCAGCATTTACTGTTAAAAAAATTAATTTACTGTTAAAAAAAAAAAAAAAAAGAGGGGGAACCCGGAGTCAATGCGGGGATGGGTCTTGGCAGATCTTAGGAAAGTTTCCCCGAAGGACGAGCGCCTCCCGCAGCGCCCTCATCCCGTGCGGGACTGCGCGGGTGTGCGCGGGCATGAGTGTGCGCGGGGCTGCGCGCGTCCTCGCGCAGCAGAGATGCGCGTGTGTCGTGCGGCGCGGCGCTGCGCTGCGCTGCTCTGCGCGCGTTAATACCCGAGTAAGCATCAGCGTGAGCACCCGAGTAACCACTAGCGCCGAGACGCGCTAACGCGCAGACCCCACGACACGGGCGTACCCCCTGTCCGGTCTGTATCTCTCGCCTTCTCGGCCATACACTGCTTCCACGTCCATCCTTTTCCTTTATTATTTATGTGGTGCCGTATGATATACATTAGAGCCCCGGATTTGATTGGCGTCTGCGATGACAAGACCTGCGTGTTAAGCTGTGTAAGACGCTTCCTCGGCTCCCGCACTTGTTAAATGAACTCCGGAGGAAGGATGCCACCGAGACACGGCAATATAATAAATGTCAGCGATATCCGCAGAGTCGAGATCAAATGATCAATCTTTGTCCCCTAGATAATCATTTTACATTCGCAAAGGGGGGGAGATTGATTTTTTTAAGCGCTTTATTAATTGCTTCCTAGATTATTATTGCCCCCTCCTCCTGCGGAGGTGTTAACTCTGGTGCTGGGGGCGCATTTGGATTAATTAAAGTGGGTTTTTTTTTTTTTTGCTGTTTCGCTGTCCCTCTGTTTTTGGGGGTGCTCCCCCGAGCAGCCACTGCGGCCCTTGCTCGGCTGGGGGCTCCGGCTCTGCCTGGCTCGGGGCGAGGAGCAGCCACGAGAAGGACATAAAAAATCCAAACGAGCAGCAGGCGAAATCGCGCCGAAAGCCAGCCCCTGCTCTTTTAAAGACCGGGAGAGCAGATAAAATGAAATCGCTTAAAAAGTCAGCTCTGCCCACCCTCTTTTCCCCCACCCTGGATCAAATTGTGCGCAGAGGTGCTAGAACCGCTACGGCTGGGTCTGGGTATTCGTTTCAGGCGACCATGGGAGCGCGCAAAGTGGTCGTTATTCCCGGGGAGTGCAACAAAAATAACAGCAGCCTCTAATGAACAAGGTGGGGAAATTAGTGACAGTCCTATCTGAGATCTGGCAGGATATGTTTCGTTTGAAAAAAAAAAATGGAAAAAAGCAGCAGGCGAATTAACGCCCTATTCGTCGCGTACAAACTCTCGTGTTAGCAAATTACGCCTTTACTACACTCAGCAGGATGGCTCTACAGCAGCGAAAGCAGAAATTTTAGATTATATTTTTTTCCAGACAACATCCTCAGACAACATCATATCATTTTCCAAGAAAAGAAAGCCTGCGAGTTTTACACGCGTCTTGCGGGGTCCCCCTACCTATGGGTGAAAATAAATAACAACAAAATAACGAATCAAGCAACCCCCCCAAATCCTCCGAGCAAAACGAGCAGGATCTCCGAGGTATCTAACAACTTGTTTAACTGCACCCACGTCCAACCCCCCTGTACCCCCCGCTCCACGCACCCGCCATCCCACCCACGCACTTTTAAAACAACATTTTTTTTTGCTCCGCTGATTATTAAATAAGCTAAATTAGCGAAACAGCAGATCAGGTAGAATTTCAAAAGATTACAACAAATGCTCATTTCCAGCTTTTTACTTATTATTACCTTTTTATTGAACAATCATTTTCCTTTCCTCTTGATAGCGATACATGTAATTGCAGAGCACAGTTATCTGATTAGCTGGGTCCGCTCTTACTCACAGTGTTGCCACGCACAGGATGTCCTTACAATCAATTAAGTCTTCCTCGACTTTCATTTCTGTAACCCGTTTACAGAACGAAGATTATCTATTTTTATGTTTTTTCTTTTTTTTTTTTACCCCTCCCTTTTATCTTCTCTCTCTCTCTCTTCCTCTCTCTTGCTTTTTTTTTTTCCTTTTTTTTTTTCTCTCTCTCTCTTTTGCCTCTTTGCCTCCCGAATTCAAGGTGCAAAGATGCCAAAGAGTGATGAAATGAGAAGAAAGCCAATTGCTGGACTGCGGTGGGGGAGATACTGCTCCGAGTCCGCCCGCGACTATGGAGCAGGCAGTAATTGCTGGAGACAGGGAGAGCTGGGGGCTGGGCTGAGGTAGCCATGTATAAATAGTGTGATCTCAAATTGAAAGGCATAAATAACAGCAGAAGTGATCTAACCCTATACAGCCCATCTTCTACGTGCAAAAACAGCGTGCTGAGGACGGCCACATCGCCCACCGAAATCAAGTGGATCTCTGTGGATAAGAGCACCGGGCAGCCATGGAAGAACTTACGGCTTTTGTATCCAAATCTTTTGACCAGAAAAGCAAAGAGAGCAGCAGCAGCAGTGGCAGCAGCAACAAGAAGGAGACGATCACGTACAGGGAAGTTTTGGAGAGTGGGTTGGCTCGCTCCAGGGAGCTGGGAAACTCAGACTCTAACCTGCAGGACATGACCGAGAGCAGCAACCATTGCCCGGTGCATCTTTTCAAGGAGCACGTAGAGAGCGACAAGGACAAACTCAAGGAGTTCGGCACGGGCAGGACGGCGGAAGGTAAGAGCGGCGCCCGCCGCCGTCGCCCGCAGCGCGGGCCCCTCTGCCCGCCGTGGCCATCGGGGCGAGGGGCCCCCCCGGACCCGTCTCCCCGCGCAGAGGCCCCGCGGGGCGCATCTCTGCGCGCGCCCGCGCTCAGGGCTCCCCGAAATAAGCGGCACGTCCCGTCCTCCCCGCGCCGGGCCCCGCTGAAAGGCGCGATCGATCCGCGGCGCTGCGCATCTGGCGCGGGGGAAGGGGGCAGCGCGGGACGACGGACATTTTTTTTTGTGTGTGTGTGTGTGTGCGTTTTTGTGCGAGGAAAACCTTGTCCGGGGAGTTTTCGCGTCTCAGAAGACCTGTCCTTCCTGTTTCCGGGCCGCCGGGATGCGCGGCGGCCGCTGCTGCTGCGGGAAGGCTGCGCGGGCGCGGAGCGAGGCGCGCCGGGGCCGGGCAGGGCCCGCGCTCCCCGGGCCTGGCGACACGGAGCCCCCCGCGCAGCAGGCACCGAGCGCTCTGCCCCGCGCAGCCGCCTCCCTGCCCGGCACGAGAGGCTCGCCCCGTTATATACCATTATATATATACAATGTCAGTGTGTGTATATACGTATATATACATATATATACATATATACACACAACTGTTGTTTTAAGGGGACGCACCGCTTCCCCGAGGAGGCAGGATGGAAAGGGCGGATTAGAAAGTTGAGAAAGTGTCTCCAGGCAGCTCAGGCAGGTGGACCCGCCTGGGGAGCTACCGGCCACCTTCGGGTAATAAAAAGCGGTTAATAGGTTGGGGAACAACAAGCGGCCTTTCAGCTGTTTCCTACTGTTTGATCCCGTTTAATACAACGCCGAGGGAGAGGCACTTTAATTTACAGCCTGGGCGCTTATTGAATGTCCTTCTGTCCTTCGTCCCCTTCCCACAGAGAGGGACCGAGTGCAACCCGCTATGTGCGGGTTTCTGCCCGCGTCTCCGCAACGTTGGTGATCTGCCCTCCCAGCTCTGGGGACTGCAAATCGCGAGGGCTCCGGTTAGAGGAATTATCCGAGTGGGAGGCGATTTGTGAAAATGAAACCAGGGCACCCTCTCGTTTCTTCTTCTTCTTCTTCTTCTTCTTTCTTCTTCTTCTTTTTTTTTTTTTCTTCTTTATCTATCTCTCTCTTTTTTTTTTTTTTTTTTTTTTTTTTTTTTGAAAGACAAAAAACAATCTCTCTCCTGCTCCCCCTTTTCCCCATGTATCGAAATTCTGGCTTGTATGTTTAGCTAATCTAATCTGTGTAGAGGGGCTGGGGGTGGGGATGGAAGGGAGGAGTTGGAAAGAACTGAGCTGTGTGACAGTTTAAATTCATGCCAGGTTTCAGCCTAATTTCAACTGATTCCGGCGTGAGATTTCTGTCCCATGGAGATGCTGTTTAATATTTCATAGCTATCACGGACAGGCTGTAGCCCCTTCTTCCCGAAGGGAGAGGGATTCTGAGAGTGGTTCGTTTTCCCTGGACATTTGCTGGGTTAGCACCATCTCCTCCTAATAGGAGTTCCCCTTTCAGGAGAAATGAGCACAAAATGTCACCAAAAATCACGGGCTGATACCCACCTCTGGAGGCCGGGCCCATCCCAAAGTTTTAGGCAGCAAGCGGGAGACAGGGCGAATAATGTCGGCCAGAGATGGTTTTAATTCCGGGAGTGAAAACGGGCTTCTCGACTTGGATGGTTGGGCCGCCTTGCTCGAGCCTCGGAGCAGTTTAGGGCATTTTATTGCATGCAGTTATTGAAGGATTTACATTTAGCCATTTGAATTTAGGAGTGCCTCTAGGTATATAAGGTAATATATATATGCAGTGTATGTATATATATGCAACATACATATATGCAATACACATATATGCAATATATGTATACATAATATATATGCACATATGTATAAATAGGAATGTGTCCGGCGAGGGAAAATCGAGTTTGGCCCCGCGTAACCTCCTGCCAAGCCTCCCTGGCCTCGCTCTGCCAGGGGCCGAGGCTGCTCGAAGGAGCGCGCGGGGCTGCGCGTTGGCTGCGCGTTGGCTGCGCGTTGGTTGCGCGTTGGCTGCGCGCCCCGAGGGCGGCCTGCACAGGCGGCGGGTCCCGCGGAGCGGCGCGGCCTCCCCAGGACCTCCGCTGCCCCAGCCGCGTCCCCGCTCTTCGTAGGCCGCGTTTAAAACGGCGCCGCTTCTTGAGACAGACTGGTACAAAACAGAATCTAAAAAAAAATGGGAGAAATAAATAAATCGAGGCAAAGACATCCCCCCCGCCGCTGCGGCCCGCACGGATGGAAAGGGCACCTGGCTCTTCTCGGGGTTCCGGGCAGAGCCCTGGCGATCCCGGCTCGGGGGTCCCTCCTCCCCGTCACCCCCGGCAGGTCCCTGCGCTTGCAAGGGGGGATCCTCCTCGGGGTCAGGCCCACGTGAGGTCTTGCACGAGGCTCGTGTTTCGGCCGCGGCGCCGGTGCGGAGCCTCTCACGCAGCGCTGCAGGTCCCGGAGGGAACGGGGGCCCGGAGACCCTTCCCTAGTGCCGGTGCCAGACCCAGGCCCGCCTCGCGCCGGCCCCGTGTGCGTCTGGGGCAGGGGAGAGGGTCCCTCTTAGCTGCTCGGGCGAGGTGCTGAGGGGAGGCTCTGTGTCCTGTTCCCCTTCCCCGCTCCCGGCAGGGATCTACGAGTGCAAGGAGAAGAGGGAGGACGTGAAGTCGGAGGACGAGGACGGGCAGACGAAGCTCAAACAAAGGCGAAGCAGAACCAACTTCACACTGGAGCAGCTGAACGAGCTGGAGAGACTTTTTGACGAGACTCACTACCCGGATGCCTTCATGAGGGAGGAGCTGAGCCAGAGGCTGGGGCTCTCCGAGGCCCGCGTTCAGGTAAGAGACACTCGCGGGGACGCGCCGCGACGCGCGTGTCCTGCGCGGGACAGCTCCGCTCCCGCTCCGCGGCGCGTGCCCCTTCCCTCGCTCCCAGCGACGGGCTTCATCGCTGCTGGGATTGGCTTGTTTATTGCGGTGGCTCTCGGTAACCGAGCGATTTGCCTCTTTGTTGTTTTTTAAGATATCATTTGTTTTCCCCTTGTGAATGTGTCAGTAAAAAAAAATGCTTCCTTTAACTCATCCCTGTTTTTTATTTATTTTTATACAAAATAATTAAATAAATAAAAAAAAGGGAATGAGGGCGAGGAAGCAGTTGCCACGAACGAGGCCAAGGCGCTCGGGTGCTCAGGGAGGGGATTAGCGCGAGGTCCCCCCGATTCCCCCCGCTCCATCTGCCGGGGTCCCTGCGCGCCCCGGGCGCAGCGAAACGCTCCAAACGGGCCCCCAACGCGGCAGAAACCGCCCGAGCTGCTCCTCTGCTGGGGCCTTCGGAGCCGCCTCGTGACGGGGGCCCCGCGTGGAGCATTTCTCATTTCGGTTTGATCGTGGAGGGAGGGGAGAAACAAAACAGCTCCCACCCCCTACCCTCAAACCTCAGGCTAACTGGAGAATCTGTCCCCAAAGCAGATGTCGCACAAAATAAATAAATAATAAAAGAGAAAAAAAAAACGTAGAAAGGATTAATAAGATCAACCTGTGGCTCTCTGGGCAGGCCCGCAGCGCAAGGAAGCTCCTTATTAGGCTGTAGCGCTGTTCTCGGCCTAGCAGAGCCCGAAGGGAAGTAAAAACCTGGGAGAAAGTTCCCAAAGCGCCCCCTCCCACGGGGATCCCCGCTCCCCTCGATGGGCTGGGAGAGCCGGTAGCAGCCCCGTGGTGGAGTGAGTGTGAGTGTGAGTGTGAGTGTGTGCCGGGGGTGTCGGGACACGCGCGTGCTGGGACGGAGCGGAAACGCGCGAGTCGCCAGCGAGGGCGAGCGGGGCCGCTGCTCCCCGCGGCTCCGGGGCCGCGTCGCTTCAGGGAGCCGCTTCCCAAAGGAGCCTTTTCCCAAAGGAACCGCGCGGCCAGGGCGCGTGCGGCGCTAGGGGCTCCGCCGTCCGGGTCGGCGCCACGCGAGGTTTGGGGCGCGCGGGGGACGCGGCGAGGCGCAGGAGCTGTGGGGCCCCCGCGCCCTCCGCGTTGCTCTGCGCGCGCCCTATGAATTAATGGGAAGATTAAACTTTGGCTGAAGGGGACATCAACTCTCGTGTCATCTTCCCAGATCTTCTTACCCGGGCTCTGTAATATCTTTCCCAGGCCTTGATGTACTGTTTCTATAAAAATAAATTACTTGTAATTGGATTCTGTACTCTTTCTTTCAAGTACTTTATTACTGAGCAGCACCTTAACAGGGTGTTCATAGTTGCAGGAAAATTGGTGCTTCAAGTGCTTACAGATCTTAAAACAGAACACCAAAACCAAGGAAAAATAAAAGAAAATAGGGAGGGGAAAAAATGATATTGATTTTGGGGGGGGGGGAGGGTGATAAGGAGATAAGACACCCTCCCTCTTTTGTTTTTAAATGCAATCATTTTACAAAAGAGGTTTGCATGAGTGAAAATAAGGCTAGAAATAACAGAATTATCAAAGGGGAAAAGAGGCGACATGGATAATTAATTAGGAATAAACAGAGAACTTGATATCCGTCAAGAGGTGGAAGTGGAATAAGAAGTGGGGGAGGGAAAGATTTTTTTAAAAAAAATACGTTCGGAATTGTTTTCTAATTCCTATCTGAACCGCTTGTCCTTTGCTGTTAAAGGATATAGTTTCAATTTGGTGTAGAAATTTGCTGTAAATAAATTGAAGCTCCTATGGTAGCTAGTCCTTATTAACCTTTTATTTTTAGTGTTGTACTGGAAACTCATATCACCCAGCTGTCAGGGTTATAATTGAAAGTTATGAGACCATAGTGAGGAGCAGGCAGTAATTCAATTACAACAAATATCTTTGGGTTTATGGTGCAGGGCTAAATTAAATGTCATTATTCACTGTCTCTAATGGAAATCAAAAGGAAATCAGATTAGAGCATTTGTGAAAGAAATCACTGAGTGATCCTTAATGAAGAAATAACTGTCTAAAATAGTGTACTGTGCTTTACTTAGCATATTCATGACTAATTGGAATTGATCGTGAATCACACCAAGCCTGATTTATTATCGCTTAACGCACTGGCTAATTCATCACTTTTATTCCTCATAACCTTATTTTTTCATAGCTAAAGGGAAAGGGCACTTCGTTTTCCACATTCAAATATAATTTCTGTTTGAAAGATGTTCTGATTTGCAAGAGAAGTTGTTTAAACGCTGCTTAAATTCCTCCTGACAATTTATACTCCTTTGGAGAGGCGAAAGGAGAGAGAGGGAAAGAAAACACATAAGGAGATTTCCTGCAAGGATTTACAACTGTAAAAAAACCCTGTATTATCGTCGCTGCAGCACGATGATAGTTTGCGCGCTTATGCAAACAGTTCCCAGCACTCGAGAGGAGGGGGAAATAAGAAAAAGAGACGTCTCTCGTCCTCGCTGTTGGCGCATTTGCGGTTTGCGCGGAGGCTCGCGCAGCGCTGCGCGCTCCGGCAGCAGCGGCGGCCGCTCTGCTCCGCGGGCTGCTCCGCTCGGGAAAAGCGCGGAGGCAGCCGAGGTAATTAATGCCTTTGGAAGCCTTTCTTTGCACTAATTACTCCGTGGTAAATGACCATCATTAAGGCAATTGGAGAAGGCTGGAAGGGGGGATTTGAACGTAGGAAGTGCAGTTAGTATTAATTAACCGTATGAGCCCTTGGCAAGCGCGCGCACGTCCAAGGTTGGAGGTGTTTACTTGGCTACCAGGTTTCACTAGCGCGGGAAGTCGCTGTTTGTCCCTTCCCGACTCTTTGGTCTGAGCTGCTGGCGACCCTTTCAGGAGAGCTATCAAACTGAGCCTCTTAGAAGGGGAGAAATGTATGAAAATCTGAACTGTCCCTCGAAAAGAAGCAGAGGTGACAACTGAAGTTCTGTGCCTGTTAGACTTGAGGAACTGGAATTAGAGGAGGTTTATTGGATTACAGGCGTTTCGCTGCTGGTGGGACATAAGTACTTCCATAAAGACCCGTTTAGAAAGATGTTGCTCTTGTCCAAAAGTTGGAGCTTTGGGAAGCCAACAGGAGCGGTTTTGTTTTAGTCTAAGGTTTGGGGAGCGATTTGGCCCCTCTGCTCAAGTTCAGTGTTTCGGATCTTCCGCGGGCTCTCCAGCGTTTCCCAGCGCACTTCGGGAGCAGAGGCAGACAATCCCATCCCGCATGTGGACTAGGACCTTGGAGTCCGATCCTACTCTGACCACTCCTGGGCTGTTCGAGGTGCGAAGGCATAGGGGCCAAGGCTCGACCTAGGCTGCGTGTGGGCTTATCCTAGAGCTGCCAGGGCGGCCTCTCGCTTGGCACGAGTGGCACAAGGAATGCGGTGCGGGGACCAGGCCCCGCAGCGCGAAGGATGCGACGGGGCTCGGAGCTTTGGAGCTCCGAGGGGACGGGGGTTCCCCTGGCTTCGCTTCCCGACGAGGGACCGCGCTGGAGAGCGGCGCCCCCCATGCAAAGCGGTTCTGCCGCTGCTGGAGCTGGGGTCTCGTGTGGGGAAGAGACCTCTGCAAAGTCGCGGGGAGCCCCCAGCCTGGCCTGGCCTCTGCCCTCCGTCCCCCCGTGTCCGCCGAGCGAGCCCTCCTGCTCCGCAGCTGCCCGCTTTACCTCTCCTTCTCTTCTCTCTTGTGTGTGTTTGTGGTTTTGTCGGCGTTTCCCCCGCCCCGCAGGTCTGGTTCCAGAACCGGAGAGCCAAGTGCCGGAAGCAGGAGAACCAGATGCACAAAGGTGGGTGCGGGGGCGGCGGGCGCGGGGCGGCGGGCGCGGGGCGGCGGGCGCCCTGGCCGCTCACGGGCCTCGCGCTCTCGCTCGCTCTCGCCGCAGGGGTGATCCTGGGCACCGCCAGCCACCTAGACGCCTGCAGAGTGGCCCCCTACGTGAACATGGGAGCGCTGCGGATGCCTTTCCAACAGGTAGCCAGCTCCGGCTCGGCGCGTTCGCCTTTGCGCCGGCAAGCCCTGCTCGCACGGGAGGAAGCCGGGCGCGTTTACAAGTGCCGTTTATAGAGAAGTTGGCGCGCGTTGAAAAACGGGCTGTAAAACTCCGGGAAGGAGCCACCTCCAGCCCGGCTGCCGGGCAGCTCGGCGGGGCCCGGCCCGGGGGGTCCCGGGCCCGGGAGCGGGAATGGGGAGGGGGAAACTCAGCCTCCAGGTTGTCACCCCCGCCTCTTTTTTTGGAGGGGGAGTCCATTAATCAGGGAATAGATTTTTTTTTTTCCCCCGCAGCCCAAAGTGACCCTCTGCCCCTGCTCTCTTTCTCAGAGGCACGTGGAGCTGACAGATTAATTGTATTGATTTTTTTTTTTAAAGACGTATTTGGACTAAAATAATTAAATACATAAATAAAGTCTCCCTCCCGCCCCCGTCCCCATCCACCCACCTCAAACCTACCCGGAGCTGAAATCTCTCAGTCAACCCAAGGTGTTTGCCCAGGTCGAGAGGGCTCCAAAGCAAACACCAGCCCCGCTATACGAGGGTCCCGCGGCCGGGGAGCGTGTTTTAGCGAGGTATAAACAAACATCCCTAGGAAAAAAAGAAAGAAAAAGAAAGGGGGAAGGAAAAAAAGAAAGAAAAAGAAAGAGGGAAGGAAGCAAAGAAAGAAAAAGAAAGAAAAAGAAGGAAGGAAGGAAGGAAGGTAGGAAAGAAGGAAAGAAAGAAAGAAAAAAGAAGGGGAAGGAAGGAAGGTAGGAAAGAAGGAAAGAAAGAAAGAAAAAAGAAGGAAGGAAGGAAGGTAGGAAAGAAGGAAAG
>JAVCKT010003269.1:0-24379 GCA_032273925.1 Rhynchotus rufescens | reverse complement strand
GACGCCGCAATAGCCGCCGGGAGGGCGCGGACTACAACTCCCAGCGCTCCCCGCGGCGCGCCCCACTCCCCGTCACGTGAGGCGCTCCCCAGCGGTGGGTGTTGGCTGGGGCGCGCCCTAACACCGGCTACGGGGCGCGGGGAGGGACAGAAGAGTGAGACCAGGCGGGCGCGGGCGGGGGGAGAGCGGGGCGCTCCCGTCAGGGCTGTCCATTAAACCCCGTCCCGGCGGGATTTAATGGACAAATCACCTCAAAATCCCCCTTACGGGATCCACGGAAGCGCCGCCAGCTCCCTGCTCTGTAGGGCGGGCTCCGCTGGAAACCGCCTTGCAGGCGGTGGTTCTGAGCCTGCCGTTGAGGGAGGCGGCTGCCACACGCATTGCCAGGCCTCGTTTGGGCAGCGGCTCCCCAAAATGCCCCAAATTCCCCCAAAATGCCCCAAATTCCCCCAAAATGGAGATCTCCAGGGCCGCCGGGTGTTCAGGGTGGCGGCCGGTCCGCAGGCCCCACGTCCCGTTGACGCCCGGGACAGCGGAGCTGGGCGGCCCTGTCCGAGGCGATGGCAGAAACACTGGGAATGTCCAATCCAGGGAACGTTTCCTGCAGGAAATGTCCGATCCAGGGAATATTTCCCGCAGGGAATGTCTGTGGGAGCCAGCAGGGGTCACCCCGCCCCAGCAAACCCAGCGCCTCCAGCGAGGGCCGGTTGTCCAGAGCGGCAAATCCCGGCAAATCCCGGGAAATCCCAGCCCAGCCGCTCCGCTCATCCCGGCAAATCCCCGCGTCTTCATTCCCGTGGCCCCAAGGCAGCTCCCCATGGACGTGTTTCATTCCAAGGATACCTCTTTGCCAAGAAATTTTAAACGTATTTCCCCAACTTTTTTGTTTTAATGTTTTTCCCCAAAAACCGTGTGATTCACCTGCAAAAAGCGGGTGTTTTTCCTAAGGAAGCCCACGCGGTGCCCTGTGTTTCCAGTCATTCCCGGCTCGGAACAGCAGCCGCCCTTATTGCGTGACGGGTCCTTTGTGGGAAGGAAGCTTCCCAGCGGGCTTTTCATGGCAAACCACAGGGAAACGGGAATAAGATTTCTTTTAATCCCCACAGGGACCATGTGCATCCCATGGGAGAGGCGGTGGTTGGCGCTTCCCCAAACGGAGCCCTTCCCCGGAGCCCGTTTTCCACGCGGGGAAGCGCACAGAAATCCATGGAAGCAGCGTCCTGGATCCACAGGAGCTTTCCGGCCCCGACACACACACCCCGGCTCGGCCCCAGCTCGCCAAGGTCCATAAGTGCGTGCTGAAGCGAACCAATAATACCTTAAATTTGCTAAAATTTAGCCTTGTGTGTACCGTGCTGGATGACAGCTCCGATTAGGGCTTGGTCCAGAGCCAGCTCAAGCAAACCCAAGGTCTTTCACCGACGGAGGGGTTTGCTCCCAGCCTCCCCGTTTGCTGAAATGCAGAATCACGGCCACTATTTCCCACAGGATTTTTTTTTTTACCTTGCAAAACAGACTTTATTTTTCTTCCTGTAAATTTTGTGCAATATACAGCCATATGCCTATAGAATACACCTCAATAAAAAGTTATTCTTCCGTACATTATATTACTTTTTATTTCATGTCATGAAAAATTCAGACAAAGCTTTTGTCCTTAAATAAACATTTCTCCCTCCCCTGCCCTCCCTTCCTAGCTGACCGGTCTGAAAAGAGGAAGTTTTATTATTTAGTTATTTTCTTTTCTTTAAAAAAATAGAAATTACAATCTTACAAGACAGAACATTCAATGAGAACAGAAGCATGTTCCTAAGTCTAAAAAGTAAAACATTTCCATAAAACCTGTTGGTATCTACAGGTAGGTGTGGGGGGGGTGTCAGATGGAAAAAATGTTCTCCATTTCTTCCTTTCATTCATATAGATAAAAATAACATAAAACCGACTGGAACTTTATATATTTTCTCTTTTGCACCAACATTCACAAGAATATATATTATTATATATTTTATCCATTTTTATACACAGTGTGAGGGTTCTGGAGGTGGAAATGCATACTCAGCTAAACTGCCATAGCAAACGAACGAACACAAAATTAATCTTCATCTGGAAAAGAGCAATCCCCCGCTGCTGAGGTCGTGCCCCTACTGGGAGCCTTTCACTTCGTTACCTTTTAATATAAAGCGGCCAAACGTCCAGTGGGATGGAAACGTTCTCGGGGCCGGAGAGCCCTGAGCGTCCGACCGGGTTTGCGGCCGCAGGGCTCCGTGTCTGCTCCGCCGGCGGCTTGGTCGGGAGGAGAAGGGGAATCTCCTGCTTTGGGGCTCCACTCTTGGTACAAAACCAGTTCCTACCTCCCCAGACATCATCGAATCATCCAGCCAGGTCCTTGAGAGGTAAAAGTGCTGGTTCCTGCCCTGCGGCACGCTGCGGCACAAGCGTCTGATACTTCCAGGCGCCCTTCGATTCCCACCCGGGCTTTTATTGCTCGGAATGTCAAATCTCCCAACGCAGAGGTGCTCGTCGAAAGCTCGTGGCGAGGGCTCAGTCTTTTCCTGATTTAAGGTGCTTTCTTGGTGTCTTTGCCGATGAAATGAAAACGGTGACGGGTACCGTGGTGGGGGGGCGAATACTGAGGATGTGAGGAAGGGTATGTGCTTTTTTTTTCCTGAACCTTTCAAAAACCCGCAGCTCTTTGCGCTGAGAGAGGGTCTGCCCTTCCTGCGGGGGGGCGTCAACGGAGACCCCCCCACAAAGCACATTCGCCCTCTCCAGCGCCTTCCCCATGGCCTCTCTCCCCCGGGAGAGGAGGCAGGAAGCGAACGGGGCTGCTGAAAATGACTTTTTTTTTTTAAAAAAAAAAAAAAGGCACAACCCTTGAGACGAAAAAGGCAATACTGACTTCTCACTTCCATAAAGCTTTAGGATGCAGGGTTGGAGAGGGGAAGGAAACGAGCTCGGCACATCCCCAGCCCGGCTAACACTGCGTCGGAGAACGACGTATTGGCACTCGACACTGCGACTCGGCTCGGCCGCCTGCTCCAGAGACACGGGGCTGACGACAGCAAGGAAAGCCAGGAAGGTGCCGACCTCGGATTTGCTCCCGTAGGCAGTTCGGACAGCGGCGGACGACGCCAGAAAGCGCCCGGCGCTGGGAACAGAGCGCATTGCTGAGCTTTTCCATGCCTTTTTCCTGCAGAAATCCCAGCGGCTTCGTGGCAGGTCTTCCCTGACCGAGCGTGGTCCGTGTTTTCCCCGTCTGGAAAGCGCGGGTATCTACGGCCGTCGCTAATAAAGCTCGTTTGGTTGAGGGGGTGCGACGGGGGAGTCGAAAGTTTTGGCTTTGATATCGTCCCTGCTTTCCGGGCGGCGATAGAAGCTGCTGGAGGATGTGGTTGTACGTGTGAGAAATCAATGCAAAGCAGGGAAAGAACTTGGCAGGTTAGCCCTTTGTCAGCAGAAAGCGGGGCTGCCTCGCAGCAGGTTTTCTTTCCTGTGCAGCTTTTTGGCATTCGGTGCAGGAGGAGCAAGAACAGGGACTGAAAACTCACCGGCACAGCCCGGGGGGCAAATCCCTCGAGCGGCGGGGGGAAGGAGCTGGCATCATTGCCTAGACCAAATGATCCCTTCTCCTTCCGAGCCCCCCAAGCTGGGAGCAGTGGGTCCAGACCAGACCACAACTTTCTGGGCTAGGAATAAAGGACCTTTCCCTTCCTCTTGCCCCAAAAGGGGATTTCTCCCCTTAAAAAGCCCCCAGGTACTGCTAAGTGGAGGATAACCCCCCAAATACCAGTAGCAAAGTCCAAGTCGACCTGAAGAAGAGGCAAAGACAGATCCTCGTGGGGCCTGCACTGGGGAGAAGGGAGGCAGCAGCAGGGTTGGCTTTAGGCTGGGAGGAGGAAAGGCCACAAAGCTACTCTGGGATGCCCGGATCACAGGAAAGATTGGCAGAGGTCCCTAAAACCCTAAGTGTGACAGCCCGGATCCCCAAGACCCACTGCTCGTGATGCCACGCGAGGCAGCAGCGCCCCGAGCCGCCGCACCGGCACCGCCGCAGCAGCTCAGATTTGGCCACAAACACAAGGGCAAAGCCCCTCTCTTTGAGAAACCCTCAAAATCTGACAAAAAAAAAGGAACCCGTGAGGCGGGTGGACCTGCTGAACCTGCTCTGAGACGCAGCGTTTCCCCGGAGCAGGGAAGGGGCGGTTGGACCGAGCAGCCTCGGCTGCACTTGCTTTCGGGCAAAGTGCTCACGGGAGGGCACGGAAACTCTGCAGAGCTTCTCCCTGCTGCACTGGGACTGCTCCTCCTAAAACCAGCCCGCTCCACAAGGAGATCCACTGCCGGATCCACCTCCTTGGCATCTTCAGCTGTGCCGGGCGGTGAGGAATAAAGCAGAGCTTCCAGGCGGGAGCGGAGAGCTGCCCCCCTGCCCATCCGGAGCAGGGCACATTGCCCTTCCTTCACCCCATGCTTTTGCCTTGGGCGTTTAAAATACAGATGGGAGCCGGGCAGCGCGAGCTGGGCCCTGGGGAAGGGCCGTGCTCTTCGGGGAGGTGTCGGTGCCTTGCTACTTACAGGAGCATCTCCTCTCCCACGCGGAGATTTCACATTCATTTCACTGGTATGGCAAAGTCAGGTTGCTTTTCCTTCAAGGTGCTTTACATTCAAGAGCTATTGCAATCCACAGCGAGGAAACGGGGCCTGGGAGCTACCCCGGCCCCGCAGGGTCTCTTGGGTTTGATTATTTGACTTAAATAAGTTGTCCCAAACCTCTGAAGTTGAGTTCATCTCCAAGCTTTGGGAGCGCGGAGGGAGGGCCTTAGCTCTCCCGCGGGTCGCTGTACTGCAGCTCCGAGTTGAAGACCTCCTTGTAGAGGGGAGGGAAGTTCATAGCGGTCTCCGGATGCAGGAGCCGGAAAAACTCCAACTTGTCCAAGTGCAGATTACAAATGGTCTTCATCAAGGGCAGCTTGGAAACCATCTGCAGGGAAACAAAGTGATGGAACCGGTGAAAACTCCGCTCCCTGTCAGTCCCACCTGGCTTTGGCATGGCCCATCCTTTGGAGACCTTGAGTGCATTTGGGGAGCTCCACTGGCCACAGCTTGGATGTTTTGGGTCATCTCAGCATCACTGCACAGCTCTGGGAACAGGAGGGCCTAGGCAGCAATGGACATTGTCCTAGATATGGTCAGCTTGGCCATGGGTATCTCCATGGCCTCGATCCCTCCCATAAGCCACAGAGATGCCCAGTGCTTGGAAGGAGACTCCTGCTCCTCCGGCAGGTGCCAAGGATGGCCAAGAGGGGCCTGTGCGTGGAGAGCAAGCTCCGGCAGAGCCACCTGCATCGTGCGTGGCTACGATGGAAGCCACCCAGCTTCAGGGTGTCCCCATCGCCAGCTACGGCGGTGCTGCTCACGCCGGGCTGCCCGCGCCGCTCGCGCCCAGCACCGCTACCTTGGAGAGCTTGTCCTCGGCAGAGTGTTTCTTCTGGATCTCGTGCTGCAGGGCTATGTAGATCTTGTCCTGGAGCTTCTGCACCTTCTTAGACTCCGTCAGCCAAGGGCGATCTAGGGGGAGAGCGACCACGGCCAAGTCAGTGCTGCAGGGAGGACCTGCATCCCGCACGGTGCATTGCGCATCACTCCCGACATCTTCTCGTTCTTTAGGATGTTTTTGGGGACAGCTGATGAGCCCCTGCGCTGCTGCCATCTCCCCATCCCCAACTCTGGGGCTGGGACACCAAGGCCTCGAGCACCAGGTGGGTTTTGAGGTTCCCTGAACATTCCCAGCTCCTTTCCCATCGGTTCCCTCAACCTTTTCCAAAACGACATCCAGGCACCTCTGGGGTGGACAGTGTGGAGCCCATGGCCAAAGGACCCACTCCTGCTGGAGCTCCTCATCCTCCTGTCCCAGCAATGACCTAGCCCTTCTGCTGAGGACGTTCTCCCCATTGAGATTCCAGGGAAGCCTCTCCCCGGGCACCCACCCACAGGCGGCACCAGGGCTTGGGGCGCCGCGGCAGCACCCCCGGTGCCACCCGCGCCCCTCGTGTCCTGCTCACCGGGGGACAGCAGGACGGCGGCCGTGAACAGGGCGATCTCCTCGTCCGAGAGCTGCAGCCGGCACAGGTTTCTCCCCAGCTCGAAGACGGCGCTGATGAGGTCGTCGCAGCCTAACGGGGGGCACGGGCGAGAGCGACGCGTCGCCGGCGGCCCCAAAAACGCCAGACGGCGCCCGGGGCTCCGCGTCCCGGCGGGGACTTGGGCCGTCCCCGGGCGGGAGAGGCCACCGCACGCGGCAGAACCCGGCCGCGACGCGGCTTCCGAGCAAAGGGAGAGGAAGGGCCCGGAGCGGAGGGCGCCCGCCGCCCTTACCGAGCGCCTTGAAGAGCTGCCCGCCGCCGTGCTTGCCCTCGAAGAGCACCGTGTTGTTGAGCGGGTTGAAGGCGCGCGCCATGCGGATGAGCAGCACCTCGAGGCAGCCTGGCAGGGCCAGCGGCAGCGCCAGCGGCCCAGCACCAAGGAAACGAGGAAAGAAAAAGAAAAAAAAAAAAAACAAAAAACAGCGCCAATTGGAAGTCCAAATTGTTAATTCCCAAGAGCAAAGCGTTTAAGAGAAATAAATCCAGTTTGATGATATTTTTCATTTGTTTTTTTTTATCCCCCCTCGCAGGTTTCCAATTGCGACCACAGTATTTCAGCAAGGGGAAATATTATCCAGGCATGGAGCATTCGGAAAGAGAGGGCGATCCATGGGATGGATCAATGCGATGGAGCAAGGAGAGAGGGTGAAAATGAAACAGAAGGAAAAAAGGAAGAAACAATTTTTACAAAATAGTTCAACTCAGGCCCCGGGCTGGGGACACGTCAGGGACAGCGCGTGGCACCTGGGCAGGGACTCGCCAGAGCCTCCCCCTGCGCCCGGCTTTGCCTCGAGAAAAAAGCAGTTCTGGTTTGGGCAGCATTTTCCTTGCCAAGGCCTCAGGCTTTAGGGAAAACGTCCCTGCAAACGATGGGCTGCAAAGAATCCATTGGGAAGGCGAGTGCCACAAAGAGACCAAAGCAATGGTCGGGAGGCTTGGAAAGCGTGGAAAAGGGCGGAAAAGCCAACGGGAGCCCTGGCAGCGCTGCTGGCGACGGGGACACTGGGGCGCACGGCTCTTACCGGCCTTGAGGAGGATGATCTGGTCGTTCTGGCAGAGCTCCATGAAGCCGTCGATGCGCTTGGCGAACTCCACCACGTACTGGATGGCGTTGGAGATCTGCAGCGCACACTGCTGCCACATGGCCTCGCAGCTCTGCGGGCACGGCGGGACGTCACCCCCGGGCCCGGCCACCCGCCTGCCCGCCCGCGGAGCGCCAGGGCGGCTCCGTGGTGCCCGGAGCGGGACGGAGGGTGACGGGGGCCCTCGCGAGGCGGCTGGCACCTTGCTCTGCAGCACCCGGATCTCCTCCGGGCTGTAGAGCGTCCACGCCAGCCGCTTGAGCTCCTCCGTCGTGTACTGGCACGTCTCCAGGTGCGACTTGACCACGTTCTGGGCGATCCGGTCTGCAAGGCGAGCGCAGCGGCGGGTGGCGGCGGCGGTGGCCGGACCACGGGGATGTCCCCGCTTGCCCGGGGCCACCCCCCCGGCCTGGCCCAGGTGGCCCCGAGGGCTGCGAGGAGCCGAGGCCGGAGGCGCCGGGGGGAAAGGGCCCGGAATAGGGGTGGCAACGCGGAGCCAGCCGTGCAGTGAGCTGCACCAGGGCTCAGCCCGCGCGGGCGCTCACCGATCTCGAGGACGGAGATGTCGGCGGCCAGCGGGCCGCCCTCGAGCGCGCCGTGCGCCAGCAGCGCCGGCTCCAGCATCAGCTCGTAGAGCGACTCCTGCTTGATGAGCGCGGCCTCGGCCACGTCCAGGCTGGACGGGTCGGGCGAGGGCTGCGCCGACGCCAGCAGGTCCAGGTTGTAGTAGGCGCCGCCGCCGTCCGGCGTGAGGGGGAAGTCGAAGAGGAGCCCGTCGGACAGCGTGGAGATGTCGTCGAGGTCGGAGAGGCCGCTGCTCACGCTGGTGCTGTAGACGCGGCCGAGCGGCTCCGGCTCATCCTTGGCACCGCCGCCCTGCTCCTGGCTCTGCTGGTGCTTCTGCACCTCGGCGTACAGGCTGTCCCGCTGCTTCTTGGACATGCGGCCGAATTTCACCGCTGCCCAGGGGCACAAGCGGCGCCGTTAGGGAGCTCGGAGGAGCTCCCCGCTCGGGGCTGATAAACCCGGTGAGCACAACCCCCCAGCAGCAATTCTGGGTCAAATCAAACAGAGTCGATTTCCATTTTCCTCTAGGAATGCTGCGGTTTAACCCCATCCAAACCATTCCCGAGCATCTAAACCCCCATCCCAGCGGACGCGTTTTGACAGAAGACACTCACAGGCTTTGGCATCAAAACCCCCCAACTGGATCCTTCCCAAACGCCCACGAGGAAACTGCCAGCTCGTTTGGGACCCAACCTTCCCAGGGCCAAACACCAAGCAGGGTCAACAGCCTCATTCTTCCCAAGCCCCTCTTTCCCTGACAGCCCTTCCCACCGGCTGGGGCGGCACTGGGGTCCCCGCTCACCGTCCCGCGACATTCCCAGCGCCAGGCATTTCTGCAGGCGGCAGTGCTGGCAGCGGTTGCGGTTGGTGCGGTCGATGAGGCAGTTGCGCTGCCGGGAGCAGGAGTAACTCGCGTTGTTCTGCTGGCTCCTCCGGAAGAAACCCTGCGAGCGGCGGCGGGAGGGTTGAGGGGACGGGGACCCCCGCGCGGGTGCCCGCCCGGCCGAGGGGACCCGCCGGCGCCGCTCACCTTGCAGCCCTCGCACGTGATGACGCCGTAGTGGATCCCCGAGGACTTGTCCCCGCAGATCTTGCAGGGGATCACCTCGATTTGGGCTGCAGCAGAGAGCGGGGGACAAAACAGGGGCGCTCAGCGATGGGGTCTGCTCAAGGGGCAGAGGAGAAGGGCGAAAACCAGCCCCCAAGTCCCTTTTGGGGCAGAAAAGCAGGGCGAGGCCTCATGCTGGTGCCCCATCCCTGCCCGAATCCCTTTGCAGGATCAGTCCCCTCTTTCCTCCGCACGGCACGTGAATTTTGGGGTCTCTCCAGGGGAACAGGACAGTGGGTGCCCCACAGCCCCTCCCCACATCCTAGAAACTCCCAGCAAGGAAAACGCCGGAGCCAAAGCGGGCAGAACTGCAGCACTCCCGGTTACCCAGACCCAGCACCACGGGGCACTGCCATCCCGCACACCCCCGTATCCATCTTCCCATGACGTCCCGGGGACCCTTCCCAATCCCATACGGCAGATTGGGGCTGCTCCAACTTAAAAACCCCAGGAGCAACACAGCGGCTCCGGAGGCCGGTGCCTTCCCCCAGCGGCGGTGGCTCCGGCCACGCTGAGCCGCTAAGAGGCTTCGTCCTCCCTCGGCGCCCGGATCAGGGCCGGCCCTGCCCTCCCGCCGGGCGCCGGAGCCGCCGGGGCGGCCGCGAGGCTCCTACGTGACGCCCGGCATCTCCGCGGGCCCTAATCCGGCCCCGCTCCCGCACTCGCTGGGCGCCCGCACCGAAATAAACCCCGCGGGCAGATTAGGGTTATTTAAGATCTGCCGGGCCCGGGCAAATCCCCGGCTCGGGTAATTCCCTTCTGCCCAGCGGCTGCTGTTTGCAGGGGCGGCTGCAGCCCGGAGCAGGGAGAGTTTGGGATGGGGAGGGCCTCTCCATTCCCCTTCTACCCCCATTTCCACTGTACTCCCACTATATCCCCATTTCCCATTCCCACTATATTCCCTTTGTATCCCCATTCCTACCATACGTCCACTATATTCCCCTTATATCCCCACTATATTCCCCTTACATCTCCATTCCCACTACATCCCCACTATATTCCCCTTAAACCTCCATTCCCACTATATTCCCGCTATACACCCCATTCCCACTATATGCCCACTATATTCCCCCTATATCCCCATTCCCCTTATATCCCCACTATATTCACTTTATATTCCCATTCCCACTATATTCCCACTCTACTCCCCATTCCCACTCTATGCCCACTATACTCCCCTTCCATTCCCATTCCTACCACACTCCCACTATACTCCTATTATATCCCCATTCCCACTATATCCCCACTACAACCCTATTCCCACTCTATTCCCCATATATCCCCATCCCCCTTATATCCTCACTACACTCCCCCTATATCCCATTCCCACCATCCCATTCCCACCACAGCCGATGCCCCGGCACAAACGGGCCCCAAGGGCGGCTCCGAGCCGGAGCATCCCGCTTCCCGCCGCACGCTCCGAGCGAGCCGCCCCAGCAGGAAGCGCTGCTCCTTGCGCAAGGTCGTCGGGAGCGCGGGGCCGGTGCGCCCGCCTCGCCCGGCGCCTGCAGCCGATACTCCCTGCCCCACAATTACCCCGCGCGCCCGGCGCCCGTCCCGGCGCAGCCCGAAACGCTCCCGTGTCCGCTCGGGAAGCGGCCGAGCAGTGGGACGGGCAGCAGGGCCGTTTCGCCCTGCAGGACAGGGACGAGGAGCCGCATCCCGGCACTGCGCCCGGTCGGAGATGCCCTTGGGGAAGGGGGGCAGAGGGAAGGTTCCTTAGGGAAAGGCGCTCCCGGTAGCCAGGTTCTGGGGCTGGGCATCAGTTTGCAGCACGTGGCTTTTCCGCTGGCTGCAGAGGGAGGGATGGAAGAAGGTGGTGCGGGATTGTTTCCATGCCAGGAGCCTCTCTGGGCTCCAATTGGGAATATTGCATCCCGGTAATTACTGCATGCTAACGATGGGCACCTGACAGGCTATTAGGGGCTCAGTCCCAAGGGACTGACGTGGGGATACGGCTTCGGCTCTGGCTTTGGGGCAATTAAAACCGGGAACAGCTTTTAATTGCCGCTCCGGTCATTACTCCCGGCTGAATCACAGGAATCCGGGTGCCCGCTTGGCACCTCCCCGGGAACACGGGAAACCGGCGCCTCTCCGAAAGGCAGATCCAGGCTCATCCGAGCCCCTCTCGCCTCCTTCCAGCCCCAACAAGCCCCAGCGCGGGGACCCTCCCACCCCCAGCACGTCCCTGCCTCAGGTCCCCCTTCATCCAAGGGCAGCAACAAACCCTCCCGTGGGGAAACAGGAGGAAAATTCACCCGCCGGAGGGCAGCAAATAAACAACCCAGCGGAGCCGGCAATTAAAATGTCCCCGCCGCGGTATTCGCTCTCCTCCCCGGTAAACAGGCCCTGCCCAGGGCTGGCAGCGGCCGCGGCGCTTATGTAAGCGGCGCGCGGGCCGGGGCCGGGGACTGGCATTGGCGGCGCTGCCCGTCGCTCAGGCGGCCCCCGCGCGCCCTAATCCTGCCCTACTGACACACTTCGGGCTCCGGCGCCCAGCGCCGCCCTTATGTAACGCGCGCGGCGCCGTTAACCCTTCCCGCGGCGCCGGCGCCGGAGCGAGCCCCACGGCGAGCGCCGCGGCCGCCGGCTCGCGCCCCCTTTCCCGCCGCGGCTTCGGCGGCAGGACCCGAGCGCGCCCCGTCCCGTGGCCACCCCGCTTTGCCCTGCGCACCCCGTAAATCTCAGCACCCCACTTGGGCCCGGGAGCATATCCCAGATCCCCTCTTGGGTCCCGATACCAGGGAATGGTGCTGGGGTGAATCCAGGGGAGCAGGACAATGCCGGGAGCACAAACTCCCCCGGCACAGGGATGTTCCCAGGGATCCCCAGCTGGAGTGGGCAGCACCAGTGGGAGCCGGTGCCTGGGGTCTACAGGCGAGAGGAGTGAGGATCCTGTGCCAGGAGGGTCGCGGTGCCCGGGCGCTTTTGGCCTCGGAGCTTCCCGAGGGCAGCACAAGGGGTTGGGACGTCCCTGTGTCAATGCTGGGGGCAGATGGGACCCCCTGGACCGCACGGGATCACACAGGAGCGCGATTAGGCTCAGCCCAGGGACGGGACCGCGGCTGGGTGCGACGGGGCCTCGGTGCCCCCGTGGCCGCTCTCTCCTCCCGTCGGAGACCGGGCCCAGGGCTCCCTCGGGCCGGCAGCCTCATTACCCGGCCATCCTGCTGGGAAAGTAGGTCTGTGCCCCGCACGGCTCCCGCGGATCGATGGCGCCAGACGGGGCACCTCCGGGCACGGAAAGCCAGGGGTAATTAGCAACAGAGCCCCCCTTGCTGCCCGGGCACGGGCACGGCGGGCGGCCACACTCCGGCCTTTCCCGCGGGCTGGAGCAGCGAGTTCCCGGGCTCTGGACACGGCCGGAGCAGCCGCGGGCCGGGCAACGTCAGCCCTCGGAGCGGCGGCCGGTCGTGCCGCCCCGCAGCGAGCCGCCCGCGCCGCCTCATTAGCCTCGATTAGGTTTCGCTAACGCGGCCGCCAGCCTCCAGGGACGGCTGTCATCGGAAAGAAAAATAAAAGGGAATTATCAGCCGGCCGGATCTGCCCGCCCGCTCAGCGCCCGGCAGCTCCGCTCGGGCCCTGCTGCACCCGAAGCGTCGCCCCGGGGCGCCCAGCACCCCCGGGCACCTCCCGCTCTCCGTTAATTCCTAACCGGGCGCCCGCAGGTGCCCGAGGACGCAGGTGCCCGAGGACACGGGTGCCGGGCGCGCGGCAGCCCTGGGCAAAGTGCAGCCGGGGAGGGAGGGCGCAGGGCGGGCGGCACGGCGGGAGAGCGGCCGTTATGCAAGCGCCGGGCCCCGCCACGCGGGCCGCTCGCGCAGGGAGCGCCTGCAACTTTCCGCCCCGGATGTGGAGGGAATCGGGTCGGGTTTGGCCTCGGTGGGGTTTATCCCTGCAGATCCCGTGCCTAGGACTGGCATTTCGGCTTCGGCAGCTCTCCCAAGCCCAGCCTGGAGCTGGCTCTTTGCATGGAGTGACCAGGCCACATTGGGCTTGGGGACACGAGTGACAGCGAGGTGGCCTCCGAAATGCCGAGCACCACCGTGGGCAGGCGCCAGTGCTGCAAACACGGTCCCGCACGGCGAGCTGCAGGGCTAAGCCAGGAGGCAGAGGGCTAAACCGGAGCAGAGCGGGGGGAATGATCCCTGTGGGGAGCTAAATAAAGGCCCTGAGCCCCGTGCCGCTCAGTGCACCCAATAACCCCGCACGGCTTAGCCCTGAGCGTGCCCTAAATAGCTCGCGCTGAGCGTGGCCGCGGCACCGCGGGGCCCAGCGGCAGCTCCGGCCTTGTGAGGTTGTTGCTGGAGCTGCCAGTGTCTCATCCCGTCCCGGAGCACCCTGAGGTCCCGTAACCCCTCTTGGATGCTCCCTGAGGACAGTGGGGCAGCTCGGAGTGCCCGACCGAGCCAAGATCCCCAATGCTGGTAACACTGCTCACATCCCCACGAGATCCACCGGCAACTTCCCGGTTGGCACCAGAGCGGGCAGAAGGGCAGCGTCAGTGGCCACGCTTCGCTGGCCTCCGGAGCGACGCACGCCGCTCGGAACGGGCGAGGAAGCTCCTCCTCCGCCCCCTCTGATTTTCCAATGACAGATCTAGGTCACTGGGACAAGGCGGCCGGCGGCCGGCACGCTCCGCGGCACGCTGCGCTCCCGAAGCGCCCGGCGAGCGCAGCGCCCCATGGCCCCCCGGACAGAGCCCGAGGGAGCAAAAACAGGGAGCGAATCCATGCAGCAGCACCTGGTGGTGCTGGAGCCCTGGGCTCGTGCTCCAGAGAAAAACTGCCCCTTGGGAAAAGGGCCACCACGGTCGTGCAGCCCGCGGGCGCGTGCGGAACGCGGCCGAGCTGGGAAAAGGCGGTGGGCGCTTGGCAGGGCGGCAACGCGCGCTCGGGATGGGGACGGGGAATGCACGGGACAACGGGGGCTCCTCACGGTGACACGAGGGGCACGGCCGCGGTGCTGTGCATCCCTATAGGCATGGGAGCGTATGGAGCAGATGCCGGGGAGGGGTAGGGGGAGGACAGGAACACACTGAGGCATCAAAGGGAGAGGGGGAAAGGACAAAAAAAACTGACTGCAAAACGTCCTGGTCCCCTCTGAGAGGCTCCAGCAGGGACAGGAGCATCTGCAGCACCAGCAACACTGCCACCGTCCCCTTCCCGCCGGACCCTTCCCACATCCCCCCCTCCACAAAACAAAATGGGATAAAACTAGGAGTTGCCTTTGATAACAGCTCCGGCGAGAAAAGAAATAAGTGGGTAACAAATAAGTGAATAAATACATGAACAAACGAATAAATAAATAAATACGTGGAGAAATAAATAAACAAGCGAAGCCAGCAGCAGTTTCGGAGCTGAGGCCGGTGCTCGCTGCCCTGTCACCGCGGGGAGCGACTTGCTCCCAAAGTGTCCCCGCTCCGTCCGCGGCTCCGCCACCAGCACCGGGATGCGGAGGGAGGGAAACGCAGGGAAGGAAGGAAAAACAAAATCAAAGCGCGGCGGGAAGCAACATATTGAGAGCGGGATTAAAGGGGTTTAGGGCGAGGAGAGGCTTAGGGGGGGTCTAAGCCGGCGGAGCCGAATAAACAGCGGCGAGGAGGGGGCAGCGCGCGGGTCCGGGGCCCCCCGCGCGTCGCGGTGCCGCTGTCGCCGTCCCCCCGGGCGGGACGAGCCCCGCGCTCACCTCGCATCGTGGCTGGCGGCGGTCAGCACCGCGCCGGGGCGCGCATGGGAGCGGGCGGCCGCGGCACCGGCTCCGGTACCGGCTCCGGTACCGGCTCTGGCAGCGCGGCGGGGCGCGCGGGCGGCCCCGGCACGAGGAGGAGGAGGAGGAGGAGGAGGAGGATGAAGAGGAGGCGGCGGCTGCGGGCGGCACCGGGCGGCTCTGGCACCTGCCCCTCCGCGCCGCCGCTGACCCACTTCTGCCCGAGCATGTGGCCGTTCACATGACGAGCCCGCCCGGCCCCGCCTCCCCAAATCGGTTTCACTCCAGGCGCCGCCTCCCGCCCTTCCTCCCCCGTCTCCATCCTCCTCCTCCCGCCCCTGCCTCGCGCGGCCGCGGGGCTCGAGGCGGCGCCGCGGGCGGTACCGGGACCCGGGCCCGGGGCGCTGCGCAGGGGCCCCCGGGGCGCCCCGGGCACCCGCAGGGCCACATGGCCCGGTGACACTTCGCGCCTCCCTGGGGACTCCCAGCATCACCCCAGTGCCCTTTGTGCCCCCGTGGGTTGGCTGGCCCTGGACCCAAAAGTGACAGAGATGACCCGAAAGTGACAGGGACCAAGTAAAATTTGGGGGCTGAAAAGAGGGAGCTAAAAGTTGCTCCCACAAACCCATTGTTGGAGCAGCCCTAACGCGTCCAAGCATCTCCATCTGTGTCATTTCCCCTGGAGCCAGGATTCCCCTTTCCCGGGAATCAGCCCTGGGGATGACTCCCGCTGTCCCAGTCCACAAAGGGCTGGGTGAGGAGGTGCAAAGCACTGGGGACGGACGGGCTCCGTCACGGCCTCCATGCCCACAGCCTCCTCGCTTCCTTGGTGCTGCTGGAGCCTGCTTGGATGACGGGGAAGCCCAGGGACACCTCGATGTAGGAAGGATGGGATGGATGGGGTGGATGGGGACCCACACGGGGGTGCTGAGGGACGTCATTAGCCGTGGGCATCGCTGCGGCCCACGCAGCCGCGGCCTCGCTGCTGCCCGCGCCCCTCCTCCCGCGCCGCGCTCCGCATGGATGGGCGCCCGGACGGCGATGAGGGCTGACACGTCGCCTCCGCGTCTCCAGGCGCCGCTTCCCACCAACGCTCTGCACAACCATCCCCGGTGCCTTGGGCTCCCGAACAGCCCCAGCCGCTCTGGATGGGATTCAGGGCTCATCCCGGGAGGCCGCATGCCTGCTCCCGGGGTCACAGGCGCAGCCCGAAAGAGGTCACCGTCATTAGCCCCATTCCCCAGATGGGGAAACTGAGGCTCGGAGCGGCCGGGTGCCTGGGCAGGGCAGGGAGGCCTGAGCTGGACGAACTGGCCCCTCCTGCGAGCCGGCGGCTCCGGGCACGGCCGCTGCTGGGCCCGTCACGGGCGCATCCTGCCCCGCCGATGGAAAATAAAAGCGGAGCCGCCCCTGCCGGGTGCCAGGGCATCCGCCAAAACCGGGCGCTTACATAACCCGCTCGCCCCACCTGCACGACAACGCCCGCCGCTCCCGCCACCGCCCCTTAACCCTCCAGCTCCCGGTGCCAGGACACGCGGACGTTCGCGCCCAGGCCTGGATCAGGGTCCTTGGGTGCCAAGACTGGCATCAGGGTCCTCAGGTGCCAACAGAGCAACGAGCTCCCGCTGGTTGAACAAGCTCCGAGCTGCCCTTTCCCAGGGGCTCCCAGATCCCATCGCCCGCCCCGCCGGCCTCGCGCCTTCCTCCCCGCCCGCAGCCACGTCCCGCGGCGGCGCCGGCTGCGGGTTTCGGCTGCGGGTTTCGGCCGCGGGCAGGAATGTGGCCTTGCGCCATCCCGGCCCGCACGCCTCCGGACCCGCTCCCGCCGCGGCGACGGCATCACCCGGAGCCCTGTCCCGTGGGCGGCGGCTCCCGCCGGCATGTCCCGCATTTGGGGTGGCCGCGGGACCCCCGGGGACACGGCGGGAGCTGGGTTGGGCTGGATGCCACAGCCCGGCTGGGCAAGGGGCAGCCAGGGGAGCTCAGTGCCCGCGCGGCCGCCCCAGCGGGAGGGCGAATCCGGAGCATGCGGAGCATCTCGTGTGACGCCCAGCACTGTTGTAACCGTTGCGTGCGGAGGGGCACCCGACGCCGGGGCCGTTAGCTGGCCCTTCATGAGCGGCCAGGCTAACTGGAGCCGGGCACCGGCTGGTGGTGGCCGAAGGCCGAGCTGAGAGCCAGTGACCCCAGCCAAGAAACCTGCCTCAATACAGGGCAAAACCAGCCCAAATCGGGATTTTTTTGAGAGCAGAGCAGCCTTCCCGCTATGTAAAAACCCACAAGCGATGCTCAGCCCGGGCGATCCCTGGCTCTGAATCCATCCTGGACGGATCCTGCCTGAATCCCTCCTGCAGGGTCCTGCCTGAATCCCTCCCGGCAAAGCCCCGGCTCCGATGGGCCCCAGCTGAGCCCCCCCGGTGCCGGCAGCCCCGCGCACACAAAGTAGGTTAGTGGGCCGAGGCGCCAGCGCTCGCCGCAGCATCCTTCGCGCCGCGTGCGCCGCGCTGCTCATCGCCCACCCCGCTGCCTCTGATCTTATCGGCCCTGCCCGCCGGCCCGGCCACCGCTTCGGCTTTCCCAGCGCCGCCTGGCTGCCTCCGATGCTGCGCCGGGACCGCCGGCGCTTTGGGGGCCCAAAGAGCCCCCGTGGGAGCCAGGTTTGGGTTTGCCTCTTGTTTTGATCGCGGTGGCTTTCCCTGATGCTTCACCTGGCTCCTCCATCCCGTTTCTCCCTCCTTAGGAGGCTTCTCCCACCGGCTGCTTCGGAGCCCGCCGGCTTTTCGCAGGGCTCAGCGCGGTTGCTCCCTCCATCGCCGGCCATCCAGGCTGAGCCTCTGCACAACTCACTGCAGGAATGAGGCCGGAGCTGGTGCTCCCAGCAGCCCAACAGCCCCCATGGTGCCGCACGGAGCCGCCCCCCATCCCCAGCATCGTTCCCTGCACAGAAAACCCCAGGACAAACCTGGGGGTTTTTGCCCCCGTCACCCTCACCCGTCACGGGCAGCGTCGGGACCCATGGGCTGCCCAGCCCGGTCTCCAGCGTCGCAATTAAGAGATAAACAGGAAAGAGAAAAGGGGGCAGATTTCGTATTCAGCCCCAATCCTCCTGAGACAGATAAAAGAAGAGGGTGGGGGGGATGCAAGGGGGCTTTTTTTAATATATTTTTCCCACTTGTTTCTGCTGAATTGAACATTTTTCCTCTTGCTTAGAAGATCTCCCGGCCTCCCCGGCCCCCTCCCGCTCTCCACGTTAATGAGGTTTCGCTGCAAAAGTCTCCGTGCCTCCGTCTTGGCCTTGAGTTAATCTCCAGATGCCTTCAAAGCAGTTTTGTTCCCGAGCTGCTTCCTCCCCACCCCACCCCTCCTTCCCTGCTTCTTTTTGAACTTCCAAGTCACAAATTTCCAAGTTTTCCAGCGCTGCCCCCAGTTCCTGCTGCAGCATCCCGTCCATGGGGCGGGAATCTGCAGGGATGCAGGAGCCTCCAGACTCCCCATGGTTGGTCCCACGGGCAGCTGAGACCACGGGGCTGGGGGACACGGGTGTCCCCTGCGCCAGGGCTGCTTGGTCCCAGGAAAATGGCAACATGGGATATTTAAATTATTATTATTTTGCAAAACTGCGGTGTAGTAGAAATGTTGCACTGACTGGGAAAGGCTCCCATTGACCCTGGCACCTCGAATGAGTCTCCAGTGTCACCCCGACCACGGCGGATCCAGGGGAAGCTCTGGATTCCTCCCCATCGGAGCCATGATGGGGCTGGAGCGGACGGCACCGGACAAGGAAGAGAAGCTGCTCCGAGCCCAGCAAGGAGGTTTTGCCGGAGGTCAGAAGCCGGGTGCATCCGGGCTGAGCACCAACCAGGCTGTGACACCCCACGTGTCACCACAGGGCTCAGGCTCACGGATGCTCCCTGCTTTCTGCCCTTCTTTTCCCTTCCAGGTGCAGTTAATTAACTGCTAACCTGGGAACCTCTTTCTCCGGAGGCGGCGCCGGGAGCCCGGCCCCACGGATGCTCCGTGCTGGGTTTGCGGCTTTCTCCGCTCCGGAGAGAGCTCCGGGCGCTGCGGGGCCGCCGGGTCACGCTGCCCTAATGTGCTCAGGGCCGCCTGCTATGTTGGTACCTGCGTGTCCTGCTGCAGAGCCGATCTGGGGGCTTTAATTCCAGTTAATCCCAGCAATCCCTTAATTCCAGGGCGCGAAATAGTAAAGATCAGTGGGTCAGTGGGAAAAGCTCTTGGCCAAAGTTAACGCGTTAATGCGGAGAGAGGGAGAGAGCGGGAGATGGGCAGGGGGGAAGGCAAAGCTCCGGGGGCAGAGGGATCCACTTCGGCTTATCCTATTTTTAGGCTCCCCAAGGGGCCTCTACACCCATGGGGAGAGCCCAAACTGAGCCCAGAGGGTGTCCAGAAGCTCCCCCCCATCCCATGGATCGGATGGGTATCTTAGGACATCCGTAGCTCAGTTCCCTGCACTCGGCTCTCCGGCAGGTGCAAATTCGGAGGTGATTCTGTGGTGATTCCACCCGCAGCACCGGGTCGAGCCAAGCTGGGCAATCCTGGCAGCTCCCGGCCTTTTCCAGGGGCTCCCTGCAGACGCGGCCGGCTCCTCCGGGTGGGTAGAGCCGCTTTTCCCCCATCCCGGTCTCCCCGAGCGCTCCCTCGCATTGCGGCCGTTGCTGAGGTCTGAACGGGAGCCCCCCACACCGCCGAGCGCCTCTGGTTGGGGCTGGCAGCCTCCGGCCTCAGCCTCCCGAGCACCTTTTGGTCCTGGAGAAAAAGCCGCGCTCCGGGATTTAGCTTTTTACACAGCCCGAGCCCACGGCTCTGCGGGAGCCCCCGGTCGCCTGGGCCCCACTGCAGCCCCCGCATGGGACCCTCGGCCCCTGCTCCCGGAGCCACGGGAGGCAAGCGGTGCTGCCTGGGAACTGTCCCTCTCCACAGGGATCTAATCCAGGGCCCTTCCTGCTCCTTCCCGGCTGCTTTCCCACTTCCCAGTGGCTGCATTTTGGGCAGTAACATTGCAAGAGGGGCCGTTTCCTTAAATCCATCTCCGTTACCGCAAGCAGCTTATCGCGAGAAATTCTTTTCCTCTCTGTTCTTTTAATACGATCCCGGCTTAGCCAAGCCCAGGGCTTAGCCAGGGTCCCTAAAGTGCAAGTGAGGAGAGGAGCGTTAAAGCACCGGGAAGCGCAAATGAAGCACTGGGCTCCTCTTCCAGGAAGGGCCAGAGGCGCCCGGCATCCCACCGGAATGCCCTGTGCCAGGTGGGAGCCCCTGAGGAGCAGGATGCTCCGGGTCTGGATCGGGGCTGGCTCCACTTTATGGGTCAGTGGGTCAGGGATGCTCCGATGTTTTGAACTGCTGCTTCTCCCCGTTGGGAATGGAGGGAGGCCGGTCCGGAGAGGCGCTGGCCCTAGGGATGCCCAGCGAGCATCCCTGGATGGGAGAAGGATGGGAGAGCAGTGGGATGAGCGAAGGATGTTCCCGGGAGAAGAGGTGGGAAGCAGCAGGTTGACCCAGCCTGGGGGGCGGTTGGAGCCCAGTTGGAGCTGGGGTTTCGGGGAGCTGCTCCCTGCCTTCGGGATGCTGGAAGCTGGAGCGGGGGGAAGGATCAGGGGGATCGCCTGGATCCTCCTGCGGATCAGAGCCACGTGTGGCCCCGCCGGGGGGGTCCGGGGCCGCTTCATCCCGCGCGGATCCAGCCCAAGCGACGCAGCTCTCGGCGGGTTTGGAGCAAATGTCAAGAGCCGCATTTTGCTTTTTTCTTTTGGAAAAAGAAAATGTCTCTTTTCCAGCATTTGCCCATCTCAGCACCTGTCTGGATTAGCAGGTGGCTTTGGGAAGACTCCGGGCCCTTTGCAGAGGCAGCTGTCGCACCCCGAAACGTGCCTTCCCCCACATTCCCTATCCCCGGCACCAGGCCGGCATTCCCGGCGGATGCTTCCCGGCGCAGAGGTGCCAGTGCCGGAGCCCAAGCCACCCCGCGGGGCAGGGGACCCTGCGCGGGGGCAGCGCCTCGTCCGGGCGTCTTTCCACGACGCTCCCGGCCCCGGCGCTGCCGCTCACCTTGGACTCCGCTCCGGCGGCCGCGCGCGTTGCTGGGGAGACCGGCCGCTCTATTTACCGGCCGGGCGGCGATAAGCGGCGCGCGGGCAGGCGCAGCACATGCCACCCAACGCGCCTGACCCACTTTCCGTGGGCTCCGCTCCGGCTATTGGATTGCAAGGGCGAGCGGCGCTCCGCGCTGGAGAGGCGCTGGCGGAAAGCGCTTCCCTCCCGGCGCCGCTGCCCGCAAGCGCAACCAGCCTCTTTGCCCATTTCATAAATTTTGGGGGTGTCTTTTTTCCCAAATCCTGTTTTCTTTGAGCTGGAAGAGAGGAAAATGTATCTCGGAGATGCTCATGAGTGTGTGGTGCCGGCGGCAGCTGCTGGGAAAGCTGGCCCTGCTGCCTGGGAAAGGGCTGCAGGAGGGACCCGTTGTCCATCTCTGACATGTTTCCAGCTGGATCGCTTGGAAGAGACTCCCTATAGCTCGGTGGAAACTGGGAAAAGGAGAAAGGCTCCGTTCTGGGCAGAAAGAGCAGAGATCGTCCCCAGCAGAGTCGTCCGGGACCCTTCGGGCAGCTATAGGGAAGCATTTCCACCCAGGAAAAGCAGCTTTGGCTCTGCTGGGAAACCCCCATGGGAAAAAGTCCCACTTGCAGGAGGGTTTCCCCACTTTCCACTACCAAACTTCAGCCTCGGCAAGTGGGAATCCGGCTACAGCTGAACAAGCTGGAGCCAGCAGAGAGGTTAGTGCCAAGGCTTAGGAAACGTGACAAAAACTCGCCTCAAATCCAGTCCCGCGTGGATATTCCTAAGAGCAGGGCTCATTCCTCCCTCCCCAACAGGGTGCCAGCGATGCGGGCACACAGAGGGCTGCGGTGGCTCCGCACAGGGGCTTTTCCCGGGATGCAGCGGCTGCCGGGTGGGCGCCGCGTCCCCCCGCGCTGCCCCGCTGGCCCAGATCTGCCATTCCGCATGGCTTCCCGGCCGTCGCCAGCCCCGCGGCCGGCGCCCGCGGGCAGGGCGCTCGCGCGGCGCCTCTCGCCGCAGCCCCGCTAATCCGACATGACTCTTCCATTAGAGACGAGCTGCCGGCAAAGAGCTTTTCGGTGTCGGCATTAACTCCTTCTCCCACCCTGCTCCTCCTCGGAGCGGCGAAGCCGTCGGCTTTCCCGGGGTTGCTGCAAAAGCGGCGCCTGTGTGGCCTGGGGTCTGCAGGGTGGCAAGGGGTGTCTTCCACCCTTGGCGTCACCCTCATCCCATGCTTTAGCACGGAGGAGGAAAGGAGGGATGAGCATGAACCGGCACCATGGGAGCCCAAGGACGGGGCACGGGGAGCTGCGCCTGGCTGCGAGGCTGCGCAAAGAGCCGCTCTCCTTCTCCATGTTCCCTCCCGACGCTAATTCCCGGTTCCCTGATGAGAGGTGGCCTCCCTGTGCGGGCTCATCTCGGGGCCTGTCGCCCTCCCCGGCCACCAGTGACCGCCGTGGGGAGGCAGCGGGCCAGGGCCGGGTGGGATTCGGCGGGAGCAGCTGGGCGAGATCCAGCCGGGAGCTGCGCCGGGCAGGGAGGCCCTGGACGCTGTTCCAGTCGATCCATCCCGGCCGCTCGGGAGCACTGGGATGGGCCCTGGTGCAAGTGTCACGGCCTGGAGGTGACAGTCTCTCACATCCAATGTGACACTGTGGAGGGGGGCAGGAGGGACCACTGAGGGATGACGGCCTCGGAGAACGATGGCAGCAGCTCCTTGCTGGTGGCTGGCACCGGCAGCCCGTGCTGCAGAGGCGGACGGGCTGGAATCGGGCTGCGGGATCCGCTGCCCCAAGAGCCCCCGTCACCCTCCCGGGTGGCCAGAGGTGGGGCTGCGATGGGCAGCGATGTCCCTGCAGGGGGACAGGTGACGTCCCTTGCTCTGTGCTTGCTCCGGTGACATCCCTCGCTCTGCGGTTCGGGAGCGAGGCCGGAGAGACGGGCCTGGGGAAGGGACGCAGGGAGGAGCCCAACGGGAAGCAACAGCGGCTTTCAGGCACACGCAGCCGCCGCAGGAAGAGGCGGCCGACCCATTTGTGGGCGCTCGGTGCACAGACGAGGCCCGGGGCCCGGCTGCAGCGAGAGGATGTGGGTTAGAGCGCGCTCGCGGCCCCGTGGGGTCCCGCGGGCCCGGGGGCTGCGGCGGGAACGTCACTGGGGAGGCCGTGGGGACACGGCGGGGGACGGCAGCGCCGAGCCTGCCCCCACGGACACCGGTGGCCTCCGGGTGCTGAAGCCTGGGGGATGTGGGCAAGGAGAGGATGCTGGAGGCCACAGCCATGTCCTGCTCTCCTGCCTGGCTCCCTCCGTCTGATAGGGGCAGAAAATGATGGGAAAATCCATCCCTTTGCTGCGCTTCCCAGAGGTGGCCAGGTGGCTCCCGGCAGCTCCAGGTCTGTGTCTTGGCGGGGACCAGGGCTCCACGTGGGCTCTGTTCCCTCGTGGTGGCCGCCAGCCCAAGGGGCCCTGCGCTGATCCTGCGGCACGGGATGGATCCTGCTCCCGGCGGCTCTGAGCAGTTGGGACCCCCCAGCACCCAGCCCTGGGGACACTGGGGACATAGCTGGGGAATGCAGAGGGCGAGCGCAGGAGCAGCCACAGCTGGTGCCACCATCTGTGCCCTGCTCCGAGCTGAGCTGGGCAGAGCCGGCAGGATGGGCCGGCCTCGCGGAGCAGGGTTTGGGCTGTGGGCAGGATGGTCACTGCGAGGCACCCTAGGGAATGTCCCAGCACTGTGGAACAGGTCTATCCCAAAGGCTGTTGTGTCCCCAAGCTAGAATGGGGCAAATGAGGCACAGAGACACAGGGATTCGTGTGGTGCAGCATGGAGCGGGGTTCTCAGGGATTTCCTCATTAGTGGGGAACGTGCAGCAGCCTGGAACTGGGTGTCTATGGAGCACCCAGCCTAGGTCCCCTGCAGGATCCATCCCTGGAGGGCCACAGTTTCCTCCAACCATCCCTCACGGAGCCAGTTGCCCTGAGGAGAAGTTTCCAGCCAGCGGTGCCGGAGGAGCAACTCTGGAGGGAGCCAGAGAGGATCTGGGCCAGCTCGAGCACTGGGAAAGCGGTCTGGTGTAAGTTGCCTTGGGATGGTGGAGCCTGTCTGGGCTGGGAGAAAGAACTTGGGCACTCGTGACGTGAGCTACTCAGGTCCATTGGGAAAGAGGAGGCTTTGATGGAGGATCTGGCCAGATTGAAGGCCAGTGTTTCACCTGAGGGTCCATTGGAGAAGTCATGTCTGAACAGGGGAGCTTGCTGATGTCTGCCAGACCAGCAGGCTACGGCGTGCAGCAGCATCTCGTCATGACCCTTCCCCATGGCAAACATCCATCCAGAGGAAGAAACAGAGGGGATGATGTGGAGACAGGCCCAGCTGGAGGCAGGGCCTTCCCCATCCTCCGCAACCAGAACCTGAGATGGCCGCACTGTGTCAGACCCAACCCCAGCCCTGGGAAGCTGGAAGCGAGACGGATTCAGCGGTGCCCTCTCCAGCATGGAGGCTTCTGCCGGCCTCGCGGACCCCGAGGAACCATCCCCGGCCCCATGAAATATTCAGGCCGTTTAGTGCGTTTTCTCCCACATCGGCCTCGCCAGCGCCATGAATATTTCAGGGGCGGCCATGAAAGTTTCATGCTGGCCGCGACGCCGGGCAGCCCCTCAGCACCGTTCGGGCAGGAGGCGCGGGGGCCGCCGCGCTG
>JAVCKT010003268.1:24833-46777 GCA_032273925.1 Rhynchotus rufescens | reverse complement strand
TGATGTAAAGTGAACAAAAAAAGCCCCAGGAAAATCTGTTTAAATGTAATAAAAAAAAAAGCCCCAGGAAATTCTGTTTAAATGTAAGAAAAAAGCTTTCTCACCCTAAGGGTGGTTGAACATTGGAACTGGTTGCCCAGAGAGTCTGTGGAGTCTCCATCCTTGGCAATACTCTAAACCCAAACACAGACCTAGCCCCGAGCAACCTGCTCCAGGAGACCCTGCTTGGGCAGGGAATGTTTCCAAGATGCAATGAAATCCTTACCCAGAACCGTGGACTTTAGCCCATGCAGAACAGCGTGATCACCACCAGCAAATTAGAATTTCTCTGCCCCCAGTGAAGGGATCAAGCACAGGGTCCTCTGCAGAGGCAGAGGGAAGGGCTGTGAAGATGAGAGGTGCCCAGGAGCCCTCTTGAAACTGGGTTTTCAGCAGGTGCTGCCATTTAGAGGTCAACCTCATTGGCTGCACACACTGCTCCTGTGGCCGTGCTGCCATATGCCCAAAAAGTATATGCCATATGCTTTTTTAACCTCCTTGGAAAGTGTATGTCTTAACAGAGCTCAGACGTGGAGAGGAGGAAGCTGCTGAGGCTCTTGCAGGTTGCAAGGTAAGAAAGTTTTTGTTTTCTGGAGGATTCATAAAGTAAATGCAGGGATTTTAATGTCAGTGAGTGACAGTTTGTTGTGAAACGTTATAGCAGCACTTGCCATCTCAAAGCTGGGTCACCCTGTCCTGCCTTGACTCGCCCCATCTCTCCCTGGTGCGTGGGGCACAGCGGGTAGCGTCAGGTTGCGCAGCCCACACAGCGTTCAGTGGAGCCCCAACTAAACCTCTTTCTAGCAGCAGTTTTTGCAGAGAAGCATTTGCCAGGACACCGGTCTTTTCCTTGGTTGTGTCTGGCAGGGGCTCTGCAATCATTTATACTTAAGAGGTTACTCGACCTAGTTTAGAGGCTCGTCGCTGAGCAGGAAAAAGCGAGGTGGTCTCTAGCAAACCTTTATGCTCGCACTCCCTTGTTTATCTCCTCTTCATCACTGGTGAAAGGCTTTGCAATCTTGTGCCCTCCATAGATTTCGAGGCCTCCTATTGGGATGCTGAGATGGAACAAAACTGGAGCTGAGTAGCGTAAACCCTGAGCCTCCACAAGCTACATCTTGTTTAAGCTGCGGAAAGCTCTGCCTGTTGCAGTAGTTCACAGCAGTAATTCCCTTTCTGGATGCTCTTAGTGGCTTGTTGTTTACCTCACGTGTTAACGTATGAAGGGAGGCCAAAAAACCTGTCTCAGACTTTGCCTTGCTTTTACGGCTTGCTGGATTGTGCAGTTTCTTGGACTTCTATTTCCTTTTTGCTTAGCTTCTTCTGGTGATGGACAACTCTTCGCTCCCTTGATGGATTGGCTGTATTGACACAATCACAGCAAAAATCAAAAATCCCTTGTTGCAGTCTGACTGATTCCTATCGGTATTTTCCTCATACTGTGCCTATCTAGTGCTTTTCCCCCTACACACCAAAGAGGGGACACAGGTGTTGGCCAGCGCCTGTGGGAAGCACTGGCCGATCCTGCACAACCTTCCGTACAAACAGCGGGAGCGCTGGGAAACTCCTGGTGTTCGTAAGCTGGGAGAGCGGTCCTGCTGATCCTCTTAAAGATACGTGTGAAGATGTACCTGGTATGTGACTTTTTCTTGTGCACAAGAAGGGGATCCTGCTTTGGGTGGTTGTGCGTTAGGTAACACCGTGTTGGGAAACGGTGGAAAACAGCAGAGCGTGAGAATTGCCTTGAGAAGCTGGTTCAGTTTTCTAGTCGTGAGAGCACAATCCAGTTGCCCATACTGAGGTCTGCAGCTTCAGAAAACCTCAGTTTCCTGGCAGTTTGTTTATTTATTTCAAACTCGGTTCACATTACCAGTGTGTACGAGCCATAACACATGACTTCTCTGGAACAGCAGCTCTTGTTGCAAAATCTTTATTTTAGGCTTCTGCTGTACACAGAAATAAACCAGCAAACCAAAGAAATGGCAATTATGGCCAAGACGAGGTCAGTGTGAGGGAGAAAATCCTCACACTCAGAAACCCCTCAGAGCACCCGTTGGTGCGAGGCTGTCTGAGAGCGCGGCGCCCGTCCACGCAGGCAGCGCGCGGCGACCCATTAGCGCCTCTCCGGCGGGTGGGGGGCAGGCAAGCAGCCGCCTTTGGGGTTTAGCTTCCCTGCGCACTGATGCTTTCCGCGGGGGAGTGGTAAACGGGAATGCTCTGGCCATCCTGGAGCTTCAAGGTGACATCCTGCAGGCACCAGCTGCCACAAACCAGAAAAGCCCTGGTCAGTTTTAATATAGAAGTGGGTCTAGAAGCAGAAGCAGTCTCTCTGGCATGGGGAAACAACCCCCCGTGTGCCCTCACTGCTCTTTAAAATGCTCTCATGTGCGTTAAACCCTGGTTTGCAAGCACCAGATCCTAACAGCTATTTTCCCTACTGGCTTCCCATAGCCCAGACTTAAATCTGGGTCGTGTGTTGCTATTCGTTGCAATCTGAATAAAACCCTGCCTGTGCTGCAGCCCAGGCTCTGCGTCTCCCCTGCTCCCCCTCATGCCCGGCTTCATGGCCGCAAGCACCGTGGGCCTCACAGCGCCGCAGCCCCACACGGCACCTCAGCCTGGCCGCGGCCTGTGGGCCAGGCCAAGTTGCCTCCTCCAAGGTCCCCTTCCCTCAAGTGGTTGCTGCTTCCCAAACCTTCAGCGGAAGGACAACCCAGCAGAGAGGCCACTCGCTCGCAGCCTGAAGGTTGATGCCTTAGGAGCCTGAACTACTTCTGAGCGGGGAACTGACTGCCTGTGACTTTGGGCTGTCCCTCGCTGCTGGTTTTGTGGCCTCCTGGGTCTGCGCTGGCACAGGGCTCCACCAGGGTGTCCCACTTTTTCAGGCCGGCCCTTCCTCTCGTGGAGATCACGCGAGCTCCTCTCCATGGACCGTGGTGGAGAGTGACCTACTTTACTTTTGCTTCCTCCTTCCAAGGACATTAAGTCCTGTTTGTCACTGAGCGGAGCTGTGCGTTGGGCCCTGTACCTATGAGAGTTGACCTAGGGAGACTCAAGTGCCACAAACGTTTCTGCAAAATGTATTTGCTTTTCAGGCTCGAATATGGGAGTGGTTGGAGAGCCCCTTTTAAAACAAAGGTCTGCTAGGTATTTATATTCTTCATTTTTTTCCAACACCTTGCAGTCCTCAGCAATGTAACGCTGAAGTAGGAGGTAGGGATTGTTTCCCTCCATCTGTCAGTGGGGGATAACAAGGAGCAAGGAGCCCCGGCCCACATCCCCATGGAAGAGCAGAGCTGCAGCAGAGCTGTGCAGGGCCTCAGACCTTGTCCTGGTCACATGGGAGGAGGCCCTGAGGGCCTGGCCATGAGTCACTTGGGTCCCAAACAAGCGCCTTCCTCCAGAGTTTTAAACTGTACCTACCTCCCGAACAGAAATCTAGTAAGTTGTGCTTATCTAATGGTGAAAAGAAAACAATACCATATGGCTGGTGGCAGCTGAGCAAAGTGTTGTAGCTTTGGATTTCTAAATAGAGCTAACAGAAGAGTCCCAAAAGCTCCAAGGACAAGCAAGTGTGAGGAAGATTTTTTTTTCAGTAAAAAAAATCCTCTTTTTCAGCAGAAGCTGGACTTAGAATTCGGACAATGTTATTTGTTCAGCTCTAGAAATCAGTTTTGCCTTGAAAAGGGAGATTTCCAGGCTTCAGTAGTGCCAAAATGCAAAGTTGCTAATACATGACATGCAGTCAGTGCACCCTTCTACTATAACATATCTATCTGTTCTAGTGCTTCTGTTTTTGTTGTTGTTTTTTAACTGCAAGGAGAAAGTTTATTGAGGAACCTGAGGGTTTTGAGCTCTCCTTGCGATGCTCTTGCACATACAATATTCAAGATGCTCTCCTATTGCTGGGCATGAGGCCAGACTAGCCAGGCCTGCTCCTGCATTGCCCCTGTGGCTCCCTGGGGAGGGGGCCAGGGGCAGCAATGCATTTTGTAGGCCCGGAATTATCATGTCCACGTTGCTTTCATCTGCAGGACCCAACATGCCACACAGATTAAGTGGCCCCGGTTGTTCCTACATTAGTACTCGTAGGGATGCATTCAGTGCATTTCTCAAGTGATTTGCATTTTTATCATAATGATGGTAATAACCTTTCACAAGATCTTCAGGCGTGGATTTCCTCTTCCTTTGTGTGCATGATTTCAGCAGCACAGATGACTAAACCAAATATCCTGTCTCCTTCTCTGTTTTCTCCAACCTTTTCTCTCCCATGTCTGTGTAAGAGTCTCTCAGTCCCTCCCCCAGTACCTACCAGTGATGGGAATGGTCCATTTCTGAATTAATATAGAGGTACCCCGTTGATTTTGCTCCAGATACCGGTAACTTTATCTGCAAATATAAAAGTGTGTTGAAGACTCAGTGAAGCATGTTACTGCAATGGGCATTTACTGCTTCTACAGCCAATGAAAGATTGCAGCCACCTCCCTGCTAAACTAAACTAATCCCTTTGTTTGCTTTTTAATGTTTAATTTCAGAGTTTCACTCTGCTTTCCTATGGCTAATGTGTGTGCAGATACATGAGTATATCTGTTCTGGCATACGTTAATCTACATTGAAAGGATGGTCTGGGTTATAGCTGCCTCCCCCGGGGAGGGACACTCACTCTCTGAAACATTTATGAGTGAACACCTTTCCTCCCCAGAATGCATGGTGATCCAGAGGTGACCTGTGTTGTGTTAGACCTTCCCAGAACCACAGCAAGCCTGCAGATCGAGAAGTGCTACACGTCGGTCCATTAATGGCCCCTGGGGCAATGAGACATTCAATTATTTGGCCAGTGTCACAAATTACAGAATCACAGAATTGGAGAATCCTTAAGGTTGGAAGGGACCTCCAGAGGTCGTGTAGTCCAACCCCCCTGCTACCATTCGGTTTGGTAATAAACACAGCAAAGAGCTGCAGCACTGAGTGCAGCTAAATGCACGCAGGCTAATGCTTGAGTAAAAGACAAGGTCCAGGCAGTATTTCCTGGCTATTTGACTGGGAACACCAGGCCTTTCCAAATCGGGCCAGTAGGCAGGAACTAGGAATGCTGTGGAGCTAAGTCAGTAAATCATTCTATGAAATCATCTATGAAATCATGAAATCATGATGCTGATTAACTGGTTTAATTCACAATGAGCACGAAGGGTCATTGCAGCAGAGAGCGTGAAAAGAAAGTTGGCAGTTTATGTCTTGGGTGAGGTCTGTAGAAGGCAGGGTTTTGATTTTTGCCCTGAGTCATCGAATGAGTAGCATTCTTAAAAGGTGACAGAGGAACAAAATAGGGAAAAAAGAGGTTCTGTTCTTTTTGATCAACATGAGAGGCTGTGCATTTTCCCTGTGTTTTTGGTCTTACAAATATTGCCTGGTAAATTCTCTAAAAACTGGTTAAACTAAAGAACATTTTGGCCTTGAGTGTCATGCAGGCAAAGCGTGACTGGCACGAGATGAAGAGTGGACTCTGAATTGAATCTGTCAAAGCTCGATTTTCTTGCCCTCGACAGTCCCCGTCCTTCACCTGCTCTCTCCACCTCATTCCTTACCACTCACAGACATGCACAAGGAGCTAAGGGATTCAAATGCGACAGACTCCCGGGGTGAGTCTCCTGCAGAGCTCCCTAGAGAGCTCCTCGTCCAGCAGAGCCAGGGACAAACAGCCAGTCCTTGACTCAAAGCTCCCTGCTCGGGTCTCCAGCACTGCGGGAAAGGATGGATGTCCTTTTCCGAGGGCCCCTCAGCCTGGCCCCGTGCCCACAGGAGCCAGTGCCTTGCACAGCACGTCAGCACCTGGGGCTGTGGGCACCTGTTTGATCCTGGGGCTCAGCCCCACGCAGGGCTGGGCCTCCACGCTGCAGCCTTGCAGGAGCCTTCAAAAAGAGGAGCTCGTGAGTGTCCCTCTCGCAGCCCGGCCATCCCCCCGGCCTCCTGCCTCCCCGTGGGGCTCACATGAGGGATCCCCCGCTCGCGGCCCGTGCGGCCTCCTCGGGAAGCCACTTGCCTGTGCTCGCTCGCGGTCCACACGGTTGCTGCCGTCCGTCAGTCGGATGTTGTGCACCTTCAGAGGGGGAGCCCCCAGGGCTTCCAGGGCAGCGGGGTGGTTGTTCAGCTGCTCCAGACCCTGCTGATAATACTGGGTCCTGGCAAAGCTCTCTAGAGGAGGGAGACAACAGGATAGCGAGGAGACAGGGCCCTTGGAATCCAAGGATAAATACAAAAAGTCAAGACATTTCCTCCAGACTCCCACATCCTCCCTGAAAAAAACAGCTCAAAACGATTAACTGGGTAGAAAATCTGGCTGAAGGAGGAAACCAGCCCTTAAATCAGGGGAGCAGAGCTGAAACAAAACATTATGCAGTGTGTCCAAGGGAAAAGGGCACGGAGCATAGCCCATGCTGTACCGACACACGGCTCAGCTCATGGATGGGTGTCCCTGCCTGTCAGGCGTTTGCAAGTCATCCAAAAAGCAGAAAGAAAAAAAACCAAAAAAGATAAGCAAGAAGGGCATAAGGAAACATTCTGAATGCAATTCAGTGCTTTTAGAGGAGGCACAGAAAATATTTTAGGAATGGAGACTATTTCCCTGACGCTGCTGCAGGCCAGCACCGGCTGCTGCCGCTCCACAGCTCTGGCTGCAGTTGGGAGAGGCGACACGCAAGGGCGGCACTGCGAGGGCCGCTCCAGCTGGTGCTTGGGCACCACGGTGTTGCAGACAGTGCTTAACCCCCAAAATAAGAGGGGGTAAAAGCCCCACTGGGGTGGAGCAAGCGGCTGGGAAGGGGTGTCCCCAAGGAGATGCTGCGTGGCCGACAGCCTTGCGGCAGCGCGAGACACTTCTCTGCAAGGACCAGCTGGTACCTGGAGCCGCTTCACTGCAGCTCGGTGATGTGGGGAAGGAGGAGCTGCTTGACTCACATTAGCATTGGGGTGCAGTGCCTTTGGAGATGGCTAGATCACTGTGCTGCAAAAAATTAAAAAAAAAAAGGCTAATGTCCTACTCAAAATGTACTACTACTTTAAAGCGTAAGAGGATCGTATATCTGTCAAGCTCGAGGGTACGAGCTGCCTAAAATTAAAGCTCACTTTCCGGCCTCCCAATGGGTTATTAATACGTGTAAAATGAAGGGGAGGTTTCACAACTAATCTGAGGGCTTGAGGAACAGGCTTGGCTATGCTTTTCTGGCAGCTTCCTCTGATAGAAGGGTAGGTGAAAAGCAGTATCAGTTGATAGCACCAGCAGAGAGGGGCAGGGGGCCAAGAGGCCTCCAGTACCCCCCAGACAGCGAGACGCAGCCTGCCTGTGATCTCATGCTTCACATCTAGAAGCAAGCTGAGGAAAATAAACAAACAAGCATTGCTTAGGCTAATAATATGCATCCTTGCATCCTTAGCCAAAGGCATTTAGCGGCTAGATGTGTCTATAAAGGGCAGTGGTATCTGCTTAGGTTTTATCTTTGTCCTGTTCTCCTCCCCTCGGGTCGCTCTTTGCTGCCCCTCGTTGTCTTCTGGGCAGATCAGCGATGCCTTCGCACCTCCCTGGTGACTTGTGCTGCAGGGCCAGCACCACAAGGAGATCTGCTGGTAAAACTGCTAGGCTTTAACACATCCTCACAGATCCCCACTTTGGGTGGTTTTCTTCTCCTGCCTGGTTGTAAAATCTCAGTAGGGAGCTGAGCCTGCATGGCTGCCCAGCCTTTTATTTCCCACCTCCCCGAGGTCAGATTTTCCACCGTGCGCAGCACTCTGTTCTCTGCATGAAACCCACCTTGGGGAACAAGGGCAGCAGTGCTGGGATTATGTGCAGCAGAGCCTAAACCTGCACATCCCTGAAGATCAGACACTTCCCTTAGGTTCGTAAGCTTTTCAGGTCTTAAACACTATTATTTTTATCCTCGCTGCACAAAAGCAAGTACAAGAGATGGAGAGAAATAAGGCTGCTAATAGCATGGAGACTTACTTTGCATAAGACTGTACATAAGTACACATCCCCCAGTACTGAACACTCCCATAAAAATAGCCATTTCCCGCAGGCTTCTTAAGGAGGCTGGCATCTTTCCTCCCTGCAAAGAAAAAGGAGAGACACTCATTGTACAGGGAGAAAAACAAAGGGCTATTTTCCCACCTCTTCTGTCCAAAAAGCCCTTTCTGCTGCCCTGGGTGCCGTAATGGGGCTCGTTCTCACCAGGGCCCCCCAGCTCTCCCATAAGGACGCGTGCAGAGGAGGGAGCAAAGTGGGGCTGAATCAGTTGATTCACGCTGCTCTCAGCGCTGCTGCCGCCTTGCTAATGGCCAGGCAGACGGCCTTGCTGTTATGCAGAGCCGGCGACAGGGCGCCTCGCTCCGGGCTCCCCTCCCTGGAGCGGCCACCTCCGAGGAAGCGGCGCTGGCGGCAGCGCTGGATCTGGCCGCGATCTCGGGCCGGCCGGGGTGTGCGTCTCCTCCTCTGCTTTTTGCTTTTTAATGACTAGGCCATGAACAAACAAGAGGGTTCCTGAGAGCCTCCTTTTCTCTGTAATTTCTTCCTTTCCGCCACCCCTCACCTCAGCTTGCCCTTTTAGCGAGTCACAACTGTGGCATCGGAGTGGATGAAGCAGCAGAGCAAGGAAGACCTCCAAGGAAGTCGATCTCGTCAATACTTCTACCTAAACGCTGGTTGGGTTAAGAGTGCAGCAATGGGGCCACAGGAGCGTTCTCTAATGCTCCTGCCCATGGCAAGTTAGCAAGAGCCGTCCGTGAGAGCGGGACGTTGCTTGAGGCCTGGCTGTGGTGGGACAGGACTAGGCCGAGCCTCCGGGTTTCTGCTTATGTTCAACCTCTCTCGACATAGGGATGACAGGGAAGAACGGTCTTTAAAGCACCTAGAAGGTTGAGAAGCCAGCAAAGGGCTTCTTGATGTAGTGGTGCGGGTGCCCCAGCCCTTGAGGAAGCTGTATGGATTTTGGATCCCAGAGCCTTCCAACTGAAATCTTGATGGCTTAATGATACAATCCAAGTGTTCAGCTTGGCACGAGCTCCTTGGCAAAACACAGCACCCAACCAGCTACAGAAGCAGGACCTGGGCAAGGCCACCTGAGCCCTGTTGTGCAAATCGCCCCCGTGTCCCTCAGCTCTGTGTTAGTCAGGTCTTGATCAGCTGCAAACCGCAGTTTAGAGAGGGTGGAGAGGCAACACCAGGGCTCCTGCCCATGATGTGCTGGGTCAGCGTGGTTCTCATGACCTACCTCTGCTCATCCGTTTGCCGAAATGCCCGTATTTAATCTCGTGCGTGCTCTAGCCTCAGGGAAATAGTGAATGTGGAGCAGATACAACTTTCATCTGTTGTCTCACTGGTACTAGTTTTCAATTATAAAGCGCAGTTGAAGGCTTTCTTTGTTACCTAGTTCACTGAAATTATGAGCTTTTAATGCCTGAGTTTGCTGGGTTTTAGGAAAAAAAGCATATCAATAGCTGCTTCTGGTAACACCCTACAAAAATACAGACATTAGGTCTACATTATGCCCCAAATTAGGTCATCTGTGCAACATTTCTTCTTCCTCCCATGTGCTTCTCTATTGGGTCTTCTTCAGTTCCCTAGGGGAACATAAGTAGCATGAGAAGCTGCAGCAGAGGAAGTAAAAGTAATGTTTTTGTAGAGCAACAGCAATGGTTGACTCACAAGGGGACTAAAGCTTTCTATTTGCTGGCTTGTGCTTTTAGCTTCCTTTAAAATGCAACCTACAGTACTTTTTTTCCCCACTCAAAGCATGCAATCCGCTTGATAAGTGAGTTTTTGGAAGATGCATCTTGCAAGGAGCAAGGCAGCTCTAGCTCAGGGTGCTGCCTGGCTGCCCTCACCAGCCTCTGATGCCGATTGCTCTACTGCACACAGACTAAAGCTAGAAACACGCCCAAAGCCAGCACCACGTAACAGAAAAAGATGTCCTAAATCTGGTGAGCTGATCAGATACAACAGGCTGTAACCTGAGGCATTTTTTCTGCTCCTTTCCAAACTGTGGCCTAAAACTGCCAGGCAAAATTGCCTTTTTGTTGTTGTTGTTTATTTGTGGTGAAATTTGAGGTAAATGAATGCAAATGTCTGGGCCCAGAGGGGTGCTGTTGACACTTCACTGAGTACAAGTGGACAGCTAGGGAGCCCTGGCTCCAGCGAGGAGCTTTTCCATGGGGCTGAAGGGACCTGCATAAGGAAGGGCCGAAATTAGAGGACTCACATTGGCTGCGAGCAGCCTCGAGGCCCGCTCGGTTTCCTGATGGTTGCGCTCCAAGCATTCCACGGAAGGCCCGGGAGCTTCCTGCGCTTCCCGGCGCACTCGCGCCCGCTCTGTCGCTGCTCCCAGGGTGCCTCGGCCCGCGCCTGCACTGACAAGTTGTGTCGCGAGCGTTGAAGAGCAGGGGTGACCGGCCACGAGCTGCCCTGGCCAAGGGACCCTTGCCAGGTCCCTTGGGGCACATGTGTCCAGGTAGCGCATTCGGCCCCTCCAACACCCCTCTGTGTGCCACAGACTGACCCTGAGTCAGTCTGAGCAATGATACGGAAGACACTAATGACACAAGACTCTGGAAGACCCCAACGTAGCGAGCAACTGTTGCAGGATTCGACACTAGGGCCTTTGCCCTCTGGCCAGCAGCACATGCAGCTCCCACCACTGCTTTGCTGCAGCCTCGGGGAAGGGGAGCCAGGACCTGTGGAGAGACCCTCACATGCTGGCTGAGGCTTTCTGAACATTCCCGTGGGCCTGTAAAGCTTGGAGGGCACTAAGAGAAGGGGGAAAACCCTACAGCATCATCGGCTACAAAGGGAGTAATTGTAACACAATGCATTTAGGAGAGCCTTATAAATACAAGATGTGATTGCCTCTTAATGAGGGAAGCTCAGATTGCTATCTGTGACAGAGATCTCTCCTCAGAACCTGTTATACCGCTAAAAAGTATGCAAGTCGACTGGTGGAAAAACAGATTTCTTCACAAGTGATAATTAGAAAAAGCACAATTTCCAAGCTAAACTGGTCTGCAAAAAGAATTTTATTTTCCCTGTGTTTTTCCCAGCCATAAGAAGCCTTGGTGGAGATTAACAGACACAACCCCACTAATCCCACAGTTGTCGAAAGAAGAGCCTCATTACCCAAGAAAGGAATCATTATAACTCATGCTCTCCAAAAGACAGTATTAAGCATCAGAACTTCCTAATAAGGGCGATGTTCATCTCGTGTCTTGAAAACAGGAAGATATGACTGGAAAAAGCGAGTATTAGGGCCTGCCTTTGAAGTTAAGCAGGACTCGGATAGTGAACAGTGAGATTTAACAAGCCCAGAGAGGTGGAAGACTCCCAGGGTCACATGTGAAATGGGGGGGTTCCTGCAACAAGAAGGCTGCTTTTAATTAGGCTTTGTTTCCTCAACAGAGGATCTTCTAAAAATAGGCCAGTCTTAAGAGATTCTCCCTAATTCCTGCAAATTCAGATCTTGTGTTCTGATGCCTCCAGTTCGTGCAGGTCGTTATTTTTCTGCTGGCGCTGAGGGGCGGTCCGGGACACCTCCAGCAAGGCAGGGTGGCAGTAAATGGAAGGGCCTTTTCCCAAAGCTCCAGCATTCATTTTCTTTGCCTCAGACGGCAGCCACTGGAGCAGGAAACTCGGGGCTGGAGGCTCTCCGGGGAAGGCATTTCCTCCTCCTTCCAGCGGTGCCGAATTCCTGCAGCACCTCCACCTTCCAGGTGCCATGGCAATCCCAACGGCAAACAGCAACATTGTTCCCAATGCAGAGAGAAGCTGCTGGATGGGTGCGAAGCCAGCGTGACCACTGCTGGTTACCTCAGTTGAGGCCACTGACTGTCCACCTGGCCAAGACTAATACAGGCCTTCAAACCACCGCAGTCCCAAGGTGTCGGCATGACCCTTGCGCTAAATATGTGTGGCAAAAGACTACAATTAAACTCAGATAACTTCCCGGGATGCCTAAACTCGGATCTAAGCACCCAGCTTCCAAGAGTGGCACCTGGGATCCTCCCCAAACCCTTCTGCAACTCCGGCCTCGCTCGCGCTGGTGGGATTTGAGTTGGCCCCAGGTTCAGCTTTTGAGCAAACCGCCCGCACCGGTGCGGAAGCCGCAGAAGACGAGGGGAACGCGAGGAAAGCTGCACACAAGCACACACTTGCACCTCGCATTCTTGCTCTTTGCTCAGGTGAAGAGGCACAACCCACCCATTGAGCTCCGAGGATCCATAAGGCATCTGGGCTTGAGCCAATTTCTGTGCTAGTAACGTGCCAGGACAAAATTTCAGGGACCGCTTGTTGACACTGTCTATAAAATACCTGCTTTGTTATTGTTACCAAAGAGAAGACAGTAGAGCAGATTTTTTTTTTTTTTTTATAGGATCATCATTTCAGCATATTATTTACTTTTATTTTCATAGAAAGAGCTTTTATTTCCCACACTTCTGAAAGGTAACAGCACAAACTGTGCCCCCTGCCAACAAAATACCAGAAATACCAAAGACTTTGAATGCACACTGTGCCTTCACCAAAACCTCAGCAGACAGGTGGAAAGATAGAAGTTTGCTTAATTTACAGTCAAAGGTGAAACTAGGAATAATGCTTTTCTTTTTTTTTTTTTTGCTCCAGTGCTTCTCCTCCAGCTGCACTCCGAAGGAGTTTGATGTTCAGGGAGGTAAAACATCCTTTTTTTTTTTTTTTTTGACAGCTTTTGAATAGTCCCTCAAGGGGACTTGTGGATTGGTTCCTAAAAAGGTGTAATTTATCCTGGCTGAAATGCTTTAAAGGAGCAAATACTTGAAGGAGGAAGGTTGCTGGTAGGCCAGAAAACCGTGGTCAGTTCATGTCCTGCCTTAGCTGCGAGCTCATTACCAAGGAAAGGGAAAGTGGTCAGCGGAGTGATTAAGTGCTCTGAGAGCCAGCTTATTCCCTGGGCTGTATCACATCTCCTGGGGCCACGGCTACCCTGCGGGTGCCCCGCTCAGCTACGCACTGCCTGTAGAGTTTTCTTTTTTTTCCCCTTTTTTCTCCTCTTTTAGGTGCCTTTATTTTAAATGTATGTAGCTATACTTACCTTTCTACATCTATGTGCTGCTGTCTCTGTCTACCTCCCTGTAGCTGTCTGGAAAAGGGGATTTGTCCACCTGACTGCAGATAACCGAGACAGGCACTTAAGTCCTTTTTACGCCTCTTGCAAGGCTCACTTGGAAACACTACCAAGGCCAGAGGTAGTGTTTCCAAAGGCTGGGCTTAGGTGCCAGCCAGATCAACAGTACATCCCTGGTGATCCCTGCGTTTCGTGCTGAAACACAAGGGGGATCGCGGGAAGAGACATGAGACGGGGTGTGTTAGTGCAGAAGCAGGATAATTACACCTGCAGTGTGACCCATTTTTGCTGTTATTAGAGTGGGGCATTACAGGCTAATGCCAAATAATCTGTCATTAACATCCTTAATTGTACGCCTCTGTAATTGGATACCATTGGGGGAGGTGGAAAATTCGCCACCTTTTTGTGCTCAGAAGGTGAGTTTAAAGAGTATAAGTAGGGTAAATTAAAATACTGCATCCAAGTTAGAGAGGGAGGGAAAAAAGCCAGTGGTATTTATCCTTTTAACAGTGCATGCTTTACTTGAGAAATCTACGGGGCAGCTTTTTGGCTTGCTTGCCGCTGCGAGTGAAGTCACTGGAGCTGCAACGCAGGGTTCAAAGGAGCTGCTCCACTCGGGAGCCCAGCCTCCCTGCACCTGCGTCACGGCCCCGCTTCCCGATTGCCACATTAAAACAGGAGAGCCCCATAAAGAAACCAGCAACCGCCCTCCTGCAGCGGCCTCCGCTGCTGCTCCGCGGAAGCGGCCTGTCCAGCCGCAGACCGCTCCGTAGCGCCGTGTATTTTCCATGCATACTTTCCTAGAATGGGATCACTCAACCTGCAAGCCTGGTCGCTGGTGGAGAGCACCGGAACGTGTCTGAGGGAAGGATCAAAGGGTTGGCGATGCCTCGAGTGCAGCAGGAGCTACCTGGCTGCCGAGCCCAGTCTTTGGCCATTTATTTGTGCCCGCTACATGAATTATGCTAAAGACACCGACAAGTTCCTAAAGCTAAAACCAATGACTTCCGTAGTTTTAATGAACTGAGCAAATCCTGAGCTGGTAGGAGAAGAAATGCAGAAGTACAAGGAGTCTTAATATCCCTCTCAGTAAAAAGGTCAAATTTTACCTTAGAAAGAGAAAAGAAATTGCCACAAAAGTTATGGAAGTACTGCAGGCATCATCGGGCTAGGACCTTATGTAGCTACGTTAGAAGTTAGTCCCTGCTCAGGGCGTTACAGTCTTGAACTCCAATCCTGGTAAGTCTTATGCCTGTCTGTAGTCTTATTAACCTCAATACTATGATCCACATGCATGCATTAAATAGGTATGTAGTAGACCTAAAGGAACTTAATGCCAGGGGAGGTTGTCCCTGGAAAAGAGTATTTAAGGCAAGAGCACAGCGTAAATCTTATGGTGCTTGTTCCTAGTCCACCTGCTTCCTGAAGTGGGGCAGTAAAAATGTGATCCTCTTCATAAAAATGTGAATCTTGTGACCAGCCTAGAGTCTGGTTTGCAAAGCTCCTAAAAAATAGTAGCTGGGGAAGGTTTGCAGCCCCAAGCCCAAACATACTGTTGGTATAATGCCATTTATCCCATAGTATTAGAGCAGTGCGGATTTTTGTCACTTCACAAACACCTCGCTCCTACTCAGTCTTCCTACCGAGAAGCAAAACCAAATAAACTGCTACCCTCCATCCCCCGGAGATGCTCAGAAGTAGTTACGTTTATTTCGGGCGCTCATCTTCACACTCCACTAGAAACATCTCTTCACGAAACACTGACTGATCCTGCCCCTCCTCTGAAAGCCAAGCCCCTTCGACATACATCAGAACAACACCAAAAATAAAAGGCTTTCAGAAAAAAAAAAAAAAAAAGAAAAAAAAAAGGGAACTAATTTCTTTCAAACATCCTGGCCATCTGGATTGTTTCCAGAACTTAGTACTCGCCTACATGAGCAGAACTGGTTCAGTATCAGCTAAATCTGCTAATGTAAATTAAGATCTGAGAAAAAAATAGCCTCAAATATCTGTGACTTTTTAATAAGCGTTGAACATCAAAAACCAGCACAGATCCGGCAGGGATTCTGACCTAGAAACGCTCTATTCTGAGGGGGGGGAAAAAAAGGAAAAAAATGCAGTGGGAACCATTAAAAAAAAAAAGGAAGGAAAATGAAAAACCTCCCACTTAAACCTCCCTAACTTAAAGGTTTCCGATCAGGCAGCCCCAGCCTTTAACCGTGTGCTCTGAGCTGTGTGATACAGAGATGGGGAGCAAAAGGGTGGCAGGATGTGGGGTCTGCAGGTGCAGGACCAGGTGCGAGACCTTCAGCTCAGCCTAAGGAGGGGCTATGGCTTTAGCCAGCCCTTGTAGGGAGAAACAGAAAGGTGTGTTGATGCTCATGGGACAGAGGCATGTGAATCAGCCCTCTTCCAAGAGATGAGTCAAGGCAAGAGGCCTGGAGAGAACAGCTGACTGTGTGTTTTCCATATTTTCCATATCCATATTTTCCTTTGTACAACATGTAGGGGGGAAAAATGAGGAAAAAACCTTTTTAAGGGTTTAAATGGCCTTTTTATTGTATTTGCTGCACCTTAGCTCCTTCTACAACTCCTGTCACTGTGTGCTCTTAAACCTTGATCCCCACGGCAAGTCAGGGGTACCTTTTTTCCCCCTTTTTCCAGAATTGTTGCAGAAAAAAAAACGGTCTGATTTCACAGGGAGCCCATGCCAGGCCTAAAGCTTGTTCTCCATAGACCAGACCCATCCCTTGCGTGCCGGCACCAGCCCCTCTTTGGGCTAAACGCGCCGGTCTGGGAAGGTTCTGCAAGCCTCCAGAGCCGCTTCCTACGCAGCCTCACCCTGCGGAACGTGGGGCCACGGCTTTGCTACGAAGAGACCGCGGGGGCTTCGCGTGGCCGTCCGGGGCTGCAGGCCCGGAGACGAGCACAAAAGCCTCCCTTCTGCATCCTGCCCATGAATGCTTTCCTCCAGACCCCGAATGACGTGTGCATGTTCAGCTGGTGGGGCCTTAACAGGAGAAGCGCAGGCATCTTTGGAAATTAGGCTGCCTTACGGCATCTTTAAGATGGAATTTCACAAGTAGCTATCAGGAGTGCCAATAATGTGTGTGATGTCCTCATAAACGGAGGGCTACAATAACCTTCAAATATTTGTGGGCTTGTAAATGTTTGGTCATCAGACACTAGGTTACCGAGGGCTAAATATAATGGAATCTGACAAATGTAGCGTTCAAGAAACACAGGGTTTCCTATGATTTGTTAGGAAAGAAAATGGGACCAGATAGCTGGGAATCACTGCTGCTAGTGATACTGGAAGGGATCCCTGTCCATGAAATTGAAGACTTGGATAGGAAAGAGTGCCCTTGACTACAGGTGACATTTTTTTCCATATGTTTTTGCTTTCTTTTCCCATCATGTGCTACTTGTCTCTCTCGCTTACTGAGAATCAGGAAGGGTGATAAAGAGATGCCATCACGTTTATAAAATGTTGCTGGCAGAGATTTCAGCTGAGATAGACAGAAAAAGTGCCTGCTCAGTGTGACTTCCCCCCTACCTGAGCCTGTTGCAGGTGCTGTGGCACCGGCGTGGGCAAGGCAGAAGGCAGCGCTCCCACGTTTCATAAGCTGCTCAGTGTCTGACTCACTGTGTCACTGTGGCTAAAACCATAAACTTCAGGTGTCTCAACTCACACGTGTAAAAACGAGTGACTAAACACCTCCTTGTTCCTACTTTGCCTGAAAATTGGAATGTTTAATGGCTATGAAATGCTCTGACATCCCAAGATGCCATTTCACTTAGCTACTGAATGGTCCAGGTGTGACACATGCATGTGAAGAGACACAACAACATGCACAAAAAAAAAAAAAAAAAAAATGTCCTTTGCAGCCGGGCACAGGGTGTGTTCTAGGACTAGCAGAATAATTACAGCAGCCGCCGCAGTTGGCACTTATTAGAGAATTAGAGAAGCTGTTAACAGTCATTAATAATCTGTGACTACCTGCCTTAATAGGTTCCTCAGACACCAGGCATGAGCGTGAGGGGGTGGAGGAAAAGGTCACACCTTCTTGCAAGTCACCGGAGAGGGCTCATACGCTTATTTTTCATCACTTTGTAATCTGCTTGTTTACTTCCTCCCCGGGGCCTCGTCTCCTTTCCCGTGCGGCTGGTTTTCCATGGGGCTCTCCGCAAGGCAAGCCGGTGGCCTCACGTGCAACACAGAGCAGGGGAAGGGAAGGTCCCAGGTGTCCCAGCCTGGCTGCGGTCCCCGCTAGGGCCACCTCCTCTTCCTCCAGTGCTGCTCCACAGGAGGACGTCGCTCTGAGCGTGTTCCTCCTGCTCTCAATGCCTTTAACGTCGGCCGGGCGTCTCCATCTGCAGCTTGTTCTGCCGCCTCTTGCTCCTTGCCTTTGGAGCTACGGCAGATGGATGGAGGAGGAGGGAAAAGCAACTTGCTTCCCTGCTTCTTCAAAGAAACACGCACTCTCTAGAGCAGACAGATGCCGTAAAGTCGCGTGGGGGGCACCAATTCACCCCGTGGGTTCAGCTGTAGCGTATAAAGCGTCGGCTGCCTCTGGTCTAATGCTTTCTGACACTGTCAGACCCCCCTCAGTGAGCTACTGCCCTGTAACCAGCTTGACAGCAAGCATTGTTCGACGGTCAGGAACACCCTACGCGTGATCTTCAAAGTGACATCTTCCAAGGCCAGGCATCAGCTGCGCTCAGCACCGGCTCGAAGAAAAAGACTGTTCAGACAACAGCAGAGACCTCCTGCTGCTATAAATAAAGAGATGAATAGGCACGTGCCACTGCCGTGCTGCTGCCACATCATTTTACCCTTGCCATCTCTATTTTGCAATATTTGTTTTTCTCGGGGTCTCAAAATTTCAAAGCATCCATTTCTCTGCACCCTTCCCTCTTTGGCATCTTTAGGAAATGGGTTTTTTTTTTTTTTTCCAATCTTTTTTCAATTTGTTCCTTGCTCTCCCTTTTGGATATAAACCCAAATTCCAGAAAACTGAATCTACGTAAAGTTAATTAACTTCAGGAAATGTTTTCCTCTGCCTTTTTTTTAAAAAAAAACTTTTTTTGGATTTTAAATGTTTTGATTCTGTAGCTCCTCTAACTTTCTATTATTTTTAACATTTTCAGCCTAATGGGTTATGTTTACTTAGTCAATAAACTGATGGTACCCATGACAGGACCAGAAGTGTTTGGTTAGCAGCAGGGAAGGGGGAAAAAAAAAGTCAGTAACTCCAAGCATTTGGCAGCTTTGTGGGCAGGAAATCATTTGTATTCTCTGGTTTAAATCAATGACCTTCTTTTCTTCTCTGTTTCAACAGGAAATTATAAACTCTGTGAACATTATTTGCATAGTGCCTTCTGCAATACACTTGTTTATGCTGGGGCAAAGCACCGTTAACCCTAGCAGTGCCTCTCTGAGGTCTGCCCTGAGGAAAGCAGGTACTTCAGCTCGGAGCCTTCCAGCTGCACACGCTGGTGCTATTAGAAGCAGAGGCAGAATAGTGCAAGGTGCTAAGAAAGCTCCTTCTCCACACTTAGGGGCCCTCTCCAAAGCTGAAGGTGCTGGGTTTTTTTGTTAATTGGGTTGTCTGCTGAAGGGTATGAAAAACTGCCATCTCCACAGCTTGGCAAGAGGCCGTGTTTTCAGTATGGCAGAGGACAAGCTTGTCCCTTCCACGGCACCGCTGCGGTCGCGCTTGGCACCTTGCTCGTCACGCTTGTGCTGGTGTGGTGTGAAAGCGCTGCGCCTTTGCTCAAACTCGGCTTCCACTACAGAGCTAAAGTGAATTGCAGCTTCCACCTCTTCTAACGAACCCTTTTGCTAAACACACTTAGAAAAGAAAATTGCCAGCCTGCCTTGCCATCTTCCGGGTCCTGTGAAGCGGAACCTGCTCAAGTCCCATGCAAAGGCAGTGTTAAGCCTTAACTAGTCTTCTACCTTTTTCTATTGTCCAGCACGGCATTAAGGGCGTATTGGCCGTTTCTTAGCCTGTTTTGCCCCACAGTGTGATCACAGTGCAGCCCCAGAGCTTGGGCCTTCTGCCCATGCCCAGGCATGTGTGCAGCAGCTTGCAGCACCAGCAAGGGGCACTGCAAAGCGGCCGGCTCTGGGCAGCCCTTCACATACTTTCATCCTACACAGGAGAATGGCTTGGAGAATCAGTCTGAAAAATATGTTTATAACCCCAGAAACCAGCACAGCCTCAGCAGTCTGCACTGAAAATAAATGCCATAAAATTCAGGCATCCATATTTCTCTAGTTTGCACATGACACGTCCTTCCATGATAGTTCCTGGCATCCCTCCCAAGGGCCCAATGCCCCATCACAGGAGTCACCGGGCAATATTTCAACTATATTTATTAGTTGTGTCACAGCCCTCCCTCTCTGACACGAAACGAACAGGAACATTACTTGTAGTGACTGAAGTGGTGGCAATATGTAGTCCTTGAACTCCTGCTTTGCTCCTATTAATTTGCCAGATGTAAGCACGTGCATCCCGGCCCCACACGCAGTCTGCTCCTTCCCACTGAAAACTGTGTTTGCTGGGACAGCAGCACCTTCCAGGTGCTGCAAGGTGTTGGAGAGCACCTTTTGCATCTCCCAGATTTGCTATCCCTGTTTGAAGGAAGGCTCCTGAGCGGCAAGGAGCCTCCCTGCCTCAGCACACAGCAAAGCAGAGCGCACATCACAAGGTGCACAGGGTAGCTGCCCAGCAAACCTTGTTCTGCTGAGAGGGTCCAGTGCAAACGTGCCTGGATGGGGCCTCTCTTTCGTTGCCAGGTCTCCTTCCTCCCTCACACGCACACCTCCTAGAGCAGCACGATGGCACCTTTCCCTGCGGGACACCACGGAGCCGGGCTCTTTTCACACCACAGCACAAAACATTTCAACCTGGAGAGCACTGTAAATGGCACACCTCACTCCAGCAGCACGAACTGGTCTGGTTGTCTTTGGCCAAGGCCTGAGGTGTGAGTGATTTAGGGCTGCCTGTGAGCAGAAGTTAATCAGAAGCTGCGGAGCGATGGCAGCGCGCACGGACACGGGCAGCGGCGCGCGAGCGAGCGGGCGACGCGCAGAGCCGCTCCTGTCACACGCGGGACAGTCGAGCCCGTAGCCCAGGTCTTTGGAGGTGGCGGCAGGCGGGCAGGGTGACTAACTCATCTCACCAATGCATGACAAGCCACCGTCACAACGGAACCATGACTTTACCGGCCAACTTCTTCTTAATGACTTATCACCGCTGTCTTGCCTGTGTAAGGCCGTGTTTTTCCAGTACACGGAAAACTGGTAGGGAATAGAAAACATTGATAGAGCTAAAAACTGCACTTAATTTCAGAACAGAAATCTGTGGGTTATTGTTTTTGAGCTTTTTTTTTTAAATACATATATGAGCCATCTTCAAGGACTTTTCTCAGAAGTCAAACCATGAGTCTCATGTGGTCTCTGTTTGCACAAAGGAAAATACAGTTTCTTGTGGGAAGAAGAAACCAGATTATACTGCAGAAAAAGGAGTTTTAGTGCTGCAGTGTTCAAGTTGACTCACATGAAACTTTAACTCAAGAACTGTACTGAATTTGGGGCAAAGATTTACGGATTGGCTGTGCTCTTGCATTGCACTTAGGAGTTTGTTGTATTTGTACTAAATTGAACGAGACTTGTTGTAGAGATGGAAAGCAAGACCTGGTCTCTTTTTTGAGTGTTATATAAGGTAACGGTTCTGCCGAATTTAGTAGAGTTATTCTTGATTTATGCCACTACAAGCAAAAGCAAAACCAGATTAGGAATGTACCTCAAAGTGCCAGTGTTCAGATGTGTATTCAATCTTGTTTATAAAGAAATATTTGGACTATAATGCATTACTCACTCTTTCTATTCCCTCTGTAAAATCACTGTGAAATGGCCTGCAATAATTTTATTCTAACCTTCATAATCTTAGCAGTGAGGACCCGTAGTCTGTCACCCGTATTTCCCTCCTGTCACACTTCTCCAGTATAAATCCCATCGCTTTACATAAGGCATAACCTGGTACCAGCAACAACAGGATTGGAGAGCGAACTGCCCAGATGTACTATCAAGATAGCAGAATTGGCTAACACGGAGCTAGGACTTATCAGATCTGCTCCTCTGCCCAAGGATGGCACAGAAAGGGAACAAATCCTTCTCTTCTCCTGCCCTCTATTTCCTAACCCAACTTCAGGTGTCTTTTTTACTCCTCTGGCTGCTCTTTCCTGGCAGGCCTCTCTCCCGGGCCCAGGACACGGAGCTGGGCTCGCAGTGGTGCTGCAGCCCCGTGCAGAAGTTCCCACAAGCACCGGATTTTCCCCTGGGGATGTTTTGTCTGGGCCTTTTTGTGATGCAAAGGTCTTACTGGAAGAAAGAACAGGCCCTGCGAGGTCTGGGTGCCTTGCTGTGCGATGAACACTAGCTGGCATACGCAGCATCACTGACTGCTGGAGAAAGCAGGAGGAAAGCAAGCCCTCGTTTTTCGCTTGGGCACCAAGCTGGGCGCTGCTGGCTGCATTTCTCCCCAGATCAGCTCATTAGCTGTGATTCAGAAAGCGCCATTTGTGCTTTGCGGGACCCGGGGTTTAAGTGGGTCTACTGGTGTCAGCCACAACTTGCTCATTAAACGTTAATGGCAGTGTTTTAATTTGTCCCAGGGTCCTGGTAGGGAGAGAGGCCCTTCCTTCACTCAGCAGCAGTTACAGAGGCAGAAAGTGCTAATAACCTAACAGCTAGAAAGAAAA
>JAVCKT010003268.1:9155-19217 GCA_032273925.1 Rhynchotus rufescens | reverse complement strand
GACTCCACAACCTCTCTGGGCAGCCTGTTCCAGGGCTCTGTCACCCTCACTGTTAAGAAATTTTTCCTTAAGTTCCTGTGGAACTTTTGGTAATGTGGCTGGAGGATTTTGCCAGTAGCTCCTGACAGTGCAGGAAAGGCCCCAGCATAGGGAAAGCAGCACTTGCAGGGCAGGTGAAGACAGAGAGGATGGGGACATGCCTGGGAGAGAACTAGGAGCCGCAATGCGGGATCCCTGGCACGTCCAGCCCCATCCCGCAGTCCCGGCATGTTCCTCCTTACAGAAGCCACACACAGGACAGCCCTTTTCCAGCCTCCATCACCTGCTGCAGGAGTCTCGGGTGAACAGGCAGCTGCCTCACACCAACTAACTGGGAAGCAAGTGCTTGGTTCGAGGTGTGTCTGCGCAGAGGGCTCAGTCAGGGCCGCGGAGCTGAAAGCAGGCAGGTAACCTCGCTCCTGACCGCCCTTTCCCCCTTCCAAAAGGCTAACTCTGCAGGTCTGCCCACCTGCTGGTGCTACCGATTTCTGTTGGGAAGCGATGATGTAATGCTCTAATTTCCAGAGTATCACAAAGAGCCACCGGAAGGATGTTGGATGCGCAGCAGAAGCCACCACAAGCCATGGAAGTGAGGTCAAGATCACAGCTGCAACCACGGAGGGTTGGTAATGGAAGGAAGGAAGTCATGACATCTACAAAGAAAATGCAGGCTGGGGACAGGAGGGAGAAAGGGAGCTTCAGATCATGCTTTTCTCCCCATTCTTCTGTTTTTACCCCTTCACTCCTCCCTCTCCTCTGCCTCCTCCAGCCTTTTGCAAAAGCCCAGATTGGCCTCGACTGTGTTATTGCTAGAGACAGTTTGTGCAAGTTTTGTCTCCTCCCTCTCGGCGTGAGCTCATCGTTCCCAGCAAGCCTTCCGGGGTGGTGAGTCAGTGGCACAAAGAACTGACACAGGGGATGTGGTATTCATTTTCATGGGCCTTTTTTTTTTTTTTTAAAGCACGGCAGTATCCCACATCCACAAACACACAGGAAAGTGGTAATCAAACATTTCAGCTGGGAGCTCTGTGTATAATGTCTGCAAGACCTTCAGTTTCCAAGAAAAGCCTTTTAGCTTTTTTCTTTTCATTGCAAGGGACTGCTGGATGTTTACTCAGCGACACACTGTGTTAAAAGTTGCAACATTCATCTTTAAACATTAATTATCAAGGCTTGATTGCTTCAAAATCCACTGCCTGAGGCCAGGGCCTAGGAACTGGAAAATGTAATTTCAGAAAGAGATGAGAACAAATGCTGAGCCTTTTAATTGCAGGTTAGTACAAATGACTAACAGTAAAGCAGAGATCATTTGGACATACTTGTTGTTCTTAATGTAGAATTCAAAACTCAGCAGAGATTTGCCTAGGGTTTGTTTTGCCTCTCCTTATTTTTTCTTACGGTAATAGAGAAGCTAGAGGATTTTCAAAAAGTGAGGAAAGTACTTTAAAAAAAAACAGTAAAGAACATTTACTGTCTTAAAGAGAGAAAGAACTACATGATACATGCAGTCTTGGGGTGGTATTAGAGCCTTGCAAGTTGTTGGCGTTACCATCCTCATCCTGACTTTTACTTCAGTGCTAGATGGCTGGAATTACGGCAATCTCATCTCCATCACTTCTACTGAAATCCATCCAGAATTGCCAACTCTGTAACAACGGATCAGGCTTGTTTCATAATGTCTGGTAAAATGAGATTAAACATTGCTGTGAGTCAGCATCGCCGTATCAACTGCCCCAGTCGGAAGCCCACAGACTAATTGCATCAGCAATGCACGTTGGCCACTTCATCTCCACCTTCTTGGCCTTGCTGCTGATGGACTAGGGACAAACTCATGTGAGCTCCTTTGTAAGGTGCCAGAGGTGCTTCATGGGGACAGGGAACTTGGTGTTGGCCATACCTGGGTGCCCGCAGCCGGTCAGAGATGTAGCTCATGATCTGGTGGGCCTGAGGTTGGTTGCTTGTGTGATCCTAAGGGCAATGTCTGTAATGGTCCTAAAGCTGTGGTTACACAAGGAAGCCTGAAGTCCAAAGAGACGTCAGGGGGTGACACTCATTCTCTCTAACGCTGATGTTCACCAGGAACCGCCAGTTCTGCTGCTGGGTGTGCTCAGAAGCACTTCTGACCTCACAGCACTAAGCAGCGTGGTGCCGGCCTCCCCGGGATTGAGAAATGGCATGTCGCAGCATTACCAGAAGGGCCTGATGCACTAGGTCTGTCAGAAATGTGCCTAACCCATCGTGCTTCATTCACCCAGAGAAGACAAGGCGAGAAGAGGCTGGTGGTGATAGCACTTGGGTCCCATCTCCTGTTTTTTTCTAACAGTTCTGTACTGAGAGCTTTTTCTCCCATGACCTAAGATCTGGTTTCAGTGTCCTCTCTGTGCATTCCCTTGCTGATTCAGTCTTTGCCCTTCTGCTAAATGGGGAATAACTGACCTTTTTTACGTCATGCTCATGTGGGCTCTAGTGTCAACCCTCACCCAGGGGCCAGTTTTTGCAGTATGGCTCCTGTGCATAAGAGCCCACACCTTACTGAGCAGGCTGGCAGCAGCCATGCGCCACGGTACTCAGCTCAGGTCTCCTCTGCAGACCCTGTGGCCAACAGTTGTTATTTGCTGCGGATGGGCTTGGTGTTCTGAAAAACATTTTTGAACTAAAGAAGTTCAAACTATGCCCAATAATTACAGGTGTATGCTACAGCCTAGCAGAGCAGTGGTAAGCCAAAAGCATTACAATACCACAGTAGCAGTAGGTCAAAAACATTACAATGCCAGAAATATTTGTTGTGTGCTCTAGGGGAAAAAAAAATATGCTGCGGGAGGCCTATATAATGCTCCAGATGAACCTGGAGCAGTGTTTCAGGAGAGCCACCTCCGCTGAGCTCGCTGTGCTCCAGGGAAGCACCAGGCTGTGCTCGGAGCAGAGCTAAGCACGGTGCTGCACAGCAGCCTCAGCCGCTGCAGGCAAACGAGGAACACGGGCATTTGTTTTCTCACCACTGCTCTTCCTCTTGTGCCTTCGAATAAGCTAAGCAAGTGCTGGCCACACTGCTTGGAAAACCTTCTGGGTGGTGCCTGGGAGGTTAATATTGCCCATGTGTGCAGGGGAAGGCTCTGGGCCTGCACAGTCCCCATCCTCCCCTCTCTGACCACTGTTGAGTTAAGTTCAGTTTACTTAAGTTTATGTTTCAGTTTAGTTCAGTTTAAGTTCAGCTGTAGCAGAGGAGCAACTGGGAGACTCGAAGGAGTCTCCCAAGCTTCCGTCTTCCTGAACATTATGGCTGCTCTAAGGAAGCCCAGCTGCCACTGTGCTTTCTGACCACCTCTAAGATGATTGGCAAGGACAAAAAATATTAATTAAATTTTAATTAATAAAGTGAATACTATGGGGTTAATTATAGCCATTTGCAGGGAGGGTATGGGATTCGGAGGGCCTACCTTCTGGTGCTTTTGCACAAAGTGTTGCCTCTTCCTCTGCGCTCTAATTAGCTGGATTTTTTTTTAATAGCCAGTCTCCAAATGACTGCTCAGTAGCTCCCATTTTGTTCCTCATCAGTAGTTCCCCAGCACAGCTGCTCCAGAAGGGAAGCTGCCCTACAGTTTGCCTTGCACGGAGCAGGTGATAAGGCATCTATCATAAGTGGTGTAAATCAACAACAGAAGCAAAAAAAAAAAAAAGAGAGAGAAAGGAAAAATAAATGAGAGGCCCAGCCCTGGACATTGCCATGCACAGTTACTACTTAGAAAGCAAAGGACACAAGGACAGAAATGAGAAGGAACAGAAGCGACGTGTCCAGCTGCACATTTTGCCTTCCTGCATGAAGAGAAATGTTTCTGCTCATACTGAGTGTTATCAACTTGAGACAAACACGTGGGAGAAACAGCCGGCTGGTGCACAGGGCTGCACAGCTCTCAGCAGCTTCCCTGCTCCTTGCGATCCTGGCGTTATTTTCAACCTGTGTGTTTCCTCTCTACCAGTAAAAATATAAAATGCAGATGAAGTGAATTTAAGTTTTTTAAAAAGCCAGTTGCATTTAGCCACCGGTGCACGCCTGCAAAGAACGTGGGTCCTTTCAGCACGCCGTTGGAACTAAAGCCACACAGTAAACACGCTGTGTCCAGATAGCAGGAGTTTGCTTCAGCCTTCATGTTTTCAGTTTTCTACCACCGCATGCAACTCAGTTGTGCCAAAGAAGACAGCTTTGGGAGTCTGGGGGTTATTTTGGATTTTCTTTTTAATTTTTATTTTTCCAGAAGTGATCACCATTATTAGTGGGCAGCTGCTGCTTGACCTCCAGTACCGTCTGCTGGCGCTCACGACCGGGCAGCAGCTGGAGCTGGATTTGGCTCCTGCTGAGGTGAGATGGGGTAGAGAAAAGAGGAGAGAAAGGGGTTGTGTCTTGTTTTTTTTTTTTTCCTTTTTTGGCAGCCAAGAGCATAGGGAGAGGGGGGCAGACTGGTCAGCAATGGGAAAGGATATCTCAGAAAGCCAGCATGGATCCCTGTCAGATCCTGGTAAGTCACCAGGAGCTGACTTACCATTGCCTACATTAAGAAGGCAGGATGCCTCTGGAGGTGAAAGCATCTTGAGAAAAACAGAAAACAAAACAGAAAAGCTAGAGCCTAATTTGCAGTAAAACCTGGCTCCTTCCTGCCTGCTCCAAAGACACTTGGAAGTTTCACCCACTGCCTTTCGCACAGAAGTGGCCTCATCAGTGCAGGCACTGAGCCTCCAGTTATGGCTCCCAAACTGTATGCAGGTTTGGGAGCAAAGTTTTGGTCTGACACAGAAGCAGCTTTGGACCACATGGCCAAAGAGGCTCAGGCCGTCGCTGATCCGTGCTGGGCTCACCTGCCTGGGTCCTCCTTGGAGTGGAAGCAACAAGGTGGAAGGCCCCCTACCCTCTTTCTAATCCTTGTTTATGCAGCAAAAAGGCAATAGTGTGCCCTTTAGGACACGCTAAAGCAAAAAGGCTTTAGCGTGTCCGCAGAGCTCACCCTGCCAAGGCCGGCTCTGCTCCTAACCCGCCCTGCGGCATCGCTTCCTCGCGGAGCAGCTCTGCAAAAGGGCCCAGTGCTGCGGGGCGCAGAGGGCGAAGAGCTCAGTGGGCCCTCATGGGCACCATGGAGCTTCTCCGGGGTTCGCACGATATTGATCTCCATCAGCACCTGTTTGTGGAGAGAGCTCTGCCCGGTCCTGGTGTCTGATCAGATTCAGCAGCCCCGGATTAGTGCAGACATCTTGCAGAGCTGCCATCTATGTTGGCAGCAGTCGTGCTCTCAGAGGGAACTGTTCTCTTTAAAATCCCAACCACAAGCTGCAGAGTGTGGGTTACGCCACAGACATCCCCGAGAGCAAGGCCAAGGTTAGAGAGGCCATCTCAGCCCCAAAGAATCCCAAATTACATATTCGGTGAGCGGCAGCTGCAGCCCAACCTACGTGTTCAGGCGGCAGGATGGGACCGGCAGCCACCTCCTGGCAGCAAACAGGATGTGGGGAACGAAATGTCACACATGGGGCATCAGAACAACCTCGAGGACAGCTTCCAGGGACACCGAGAAGATGTCTCCACGGGCTGCTTTAAAGGGCATGGTTAGGAGCAGCAGACCAGGCAAGGCAGTGAGGTTGCAGAGATGTCTCCGTTGGCAGAAAGCTAAAAGAGGCCAAAAGGAGCAGATCAGGGGAAGAGGCAGCAAGGAGGTAACTGTGAAACACTGGAACATGGGGGGCAGTGCTGCCCCCTTCCTCACCGCACAGCATTTCATTGCACCAAACAGGGGTGCAGCCCGAGACGTGCTGGTGCTTCTGGATCCTGGGGAGTCCAAATCTGTTGCCTGTTGGCAGCAGTAGCACCGACAGCCAAAGACCTCAGCTGATGGGCAGCTTTTTTTTTTAGGGATTATTCTAACATGGGATGCTGGTAATAAAGGCATATTCCTGGGATTAAGGGGCCACTCAAAGTGCACTAGTAATGCAATGTGGTCCACAATGGGAACTTAAATGATGTAAGTATTTCCGGAAGCTGCTGTTACATAGTGCAAATGATATTTCACTTTAGAGTCTGGGACACAGCAGAGAGGAGGAGTCAGGATTAGGGTTCCATAAGGCAACAGTACAGCAGTGTATTTATTTCAGCAACTGGAGGAAACATGAGGCACTTTGAAATATTCTTCTAACTTTCATTACGTTTATTTTTAACCTGTCAAACATGCCTTTAATATGTATATATGCCTTAATGATAAATACCAAGTGCATGGTGATTAAAGCAGCGTTGTGCCTTTGATATTGCTGCTTTCTGATTATGTAACGGAGTTTGAAATGGTGACCGATCTAGGATGTCAGTTTTTATAGAACCCTCCATCCCTCTTTCTCCCACTGACTTTAGTCACTGTGCAGCTGGCCCATACATATATATATATATATATGTGTGTGTGTGTGTGTGTGTGTGTGTGTGTATAAATATATAGTTACCATTTTTCTGTACAAAAATCTCCCTGGATATCTTTTAACACAGGTTTCTTGAAAGAGGAATACAATTTTCTGTAGAAGTTTTTGCAACTGTACAATTAACATCAGAGTAACTGAAGCGAGCAGCAGTTTACTTAAGTCCAAGTGTCTAATTCCTGCTACTGTTAGGGCTTAGTTCCTATAGTGCAATGGGAAAGACATGGGCAACTGCTATCTGACATAAGTCCCAGCAGCATCTGGAATTATGAGCCCTGCAGAATGTGAAAATACATGTTCTTCCTTCTAGCACTGACACTTGATACTGTTGTATGCTTTAAGGCAAAGTGTTCTTTTTGGCTGCTGCACTGAGGAAACAGAAAATCTCTTTCTCTATATATATCTATTTTATAATATCCTTTCTGTATGGATTTTAAAAGAATCCTTAGCATGTAAGCAGCTGTTTGCTGTATTTTGACCCAAAAGGAAGGCATTTGTATTAGTATTCCCACCAGAACGTTTGTCCTTTCGTGTCCATGCATTAAGGCCCTGCTTAAAATCTGTCCGTGTCCCTAATCTCTCTGGGGAGCTTTCCCTGAATATTCAATGCTAGTTCACAGCCTGTAACAAAAGAGGGAGGAAAAAAAAGAGACAAAACCCAGTGTTTATGCATAAAGTTCAGCAGCTTTTTCACGTAAGAAAACATATGCACACACAAAAGCACCTCAGCTACAGAGCCTGGCATTTCCACAGCAAAGATCTGACGGAGTGTGCAGTTTATCAAGTTAACTAATTTACAAAAAGGGCATAAGGCATCTGAGCTCCAGATGCACTCATGCAGGCAGCCAGAGCCATAAACAAAATAAGAAGGAATACTCTGACTCTAACGTGGTTTTACAGAGATGTATCAGAGGGTTTTGCTGTCTAAAGCTTTTACCTGTGTAACAAAGTAAATATATAAAGCTGATTGCAGGTTCCCCCACTGCAGAACCGCTGCATTTGTTTCCATATGCTCCTGTTAAGATACGGCTAAGTCAAACAATGAGCAGAACCCCAGCCCCCCGAGGGAAGCTGATGGCAAAACTCCCACTGGCTTGAGCAGGCTCTGAATTTTGCTCAACATAGATTCGATGGGCTGAATTTGAGTAACAGCATAAGAAACATATAACCAAGTTTGTGTCCTTCCATCTACAGATGTGCCATCCTACCGCTGCCCGTGCTCCTGCTGTTGCCTCGTGCTTCTCAGGGGTGGGCAGAGCTTGTGGCCACACGGCAGCTGCTCCCGAATCCGGCTCTCGGCAGCTTTGGCCCACGGTGACAAGTAGGTTTCCTCTGTGGAGGGCAAGAAAGCCTCTTGTGAATTAGGGCTCAATAGGAAAAGGTTTTGTCAAACCGTAACTTTTGTCATGCTAAATCTATGTGGTGCTTGAACAAAGTTCCTACAATCCAGAAGCCCTGGGTCTTTGCATTTGGAGCAGAGGAAATCAGTCACTAGAATCTTGAATCTTCTTATTTTCAAAAAAGCTTTGCAGTTGAGAAATGATGTTTCTGCCTCACACAGAGACTTCATCATCAACATCCAGTTTAGCTTTCCTAAACATCTGAGTGTTATTCTAAAGCTGGTCTGATCTTTCTGCAGATGGCAAGGAAATTTTACAGCCTACTCCAGTCCTGATGTATATATACACTTAATGCTCACTGTTACTAATGGGATACACACACACGCATACATGTTTAAACACACATGCATATACAGGCATGCTAAGAAAAGAAAGCATTTCTAACACATCTTGATAAGGGAACAGGATAAGATATTGAAAGGATGGGATCCTTCCTATATTGGGGAAGGAAGATTCCTGCACTCGCCACACAATGGATGTTATATCCCTAAAACTCTGTATTTGTATGATTTTAGAAAAGTTGTGCGTGCACTATGTACCAATGCTTCTTCAGTGAGTATTTCTGCAAAGTCTGGAAATTCCTCCATGTTGCATTTAATCCTTACCAAAACACATCTGCTCACCTGCACCACTTACTTTTTTACCACTTAGTACTTTAATTTTTTTGTACTGCTTTTACTCTGTAGCACTTATTTTACAGCGTAACCACTTTGGTGGCCACATCCTGTTTGATTGCTGTGGGTGCTGCACCCGGCTCCAGCCTGTTCTCTGCAGGCCCCAGCTCTTCCTGCCCAAAATGCAAGCAGCAATATAAAAACAAGCTTGATCTGCTCCGTGGCATAACAGAGATGACAAATTCCCAGACAGAACTGGACTTAAAGTAGAAATTCCCCACTTTAAGGGAGGGCCAGTTACTCAGAATAATTTGAGAACGCACTTAAAGTTTGTTTCATCAGCGGCAGTGATCAGCTGTTTGCTTTGCCCCTCTTCCTCTGGGTCATCCTAATGTTTTTCTCCATGTAATGGTTATTTAACCGAGTGGTGGGGAGGCAGCTGCCCCACGTACCGTGGAAGGGCCATCCGTGGAAGTAGCTGTTGGAGGCTCGGGCCGAAGCCGTGAGCTCCGCTTTGAGGAATGTGCTGGGCTGTAGTTCATGAGCAAACCCCTGCTTTTAGAAGAGGCAAACCAAGGCACGGCTCCCTCCAGCACTCGAGCAGCTTTATGAATCATGAGCCCCGCAGTGCTTTGCCGTGAGGCTTCAGAAACAAAACTGTTTGTTCAACAGCCGAACAGCCCGGTCCTGCCTGCGCTCTCCACAGCTGCTGCTTAGGCTCAAACCAGAACGAAACAGCTCTAGAATGACACGTGCATTTAACGCTGCCCCGGTCCCTGCCAGGTTCGCTATAGAGGCATCACGGTGAGTTTCTGACATCTGCTCAGTTGAGCAACCTTCCCCTCGCAATGTTTGGTTCTTTTGCTGCAGAAGCAGGCAGCTAAGCAAAACAGGGCCAGTTACAATCAGTTATGTGATTTTTTTTTTTTTTGAGGTTTCCCAGATATCCCGTATTTCAAAGCAGGAAAAATGTAAACAATGGCTAGCTCTGTACCCAGCCACAGGTCAAGAGATTTCAATGGTACAAGGTTAAAATTGGCCTCCAGCTAGCTGCACAGACTTATCCCACAGGTATAAAACAGGAAACTTATAAAGTGTAAAAATAGTTACAACTATGTGACTTATTCTTGTGAAAGGATTTTTATCATGTACATGAAGACTAGTTCTCTTCCTTTGAAATGTTATTTCTGGTTGACATTCTTCCGCTGTGGCACAACAAGTCTGTGTTTCTTCTCTCTTGCGCCGGCTGTGGGTTGAGTTTTGTTTTTGTTTTGGTATTTTGTCCTTTTTTCTTTCACAAATCAAGCTGTCAGCAGCGCGGGAAGTAAATCTGTAACTGGGACACGTAAGGACTCTGTTCGGAGACTGCATTGCTGCCCCCACTAAAGTCACCCTTGGAAACAAGAGCCCTTGAGAATATCTTAGCACACAGTGAAAGGCTCTTTGCTATAGCTTATTTAGCTGGAAATAAATTTTTAAAAAGTCAAGGAAAAAGAAAAAAAGAGATTAGAAATGGTAAAAGTATGTGGTCTCTGCTGCTCTTATTGCTATTGCAGGCCATAACC
>JAVCKT010003267.1:18721-31569 GCA_032273925.1 Rhynchotus rufescens | reverse complement strand
ATCCATAACGATGTCCTAATTGACTCCTTCGTGTTCTCCTAGAGAATCAGTGAGTATGTTATGAGCAGCATCCAGTTCTCCTGATGACCTCTTTGATGTTGCTCTTGAGTGCCATTGAGCAGTGAAACCTCTCCTGAGGGAGAAGGTGTATTTTGAGCTTACTGTGCTTCAATATGTACCAATAATGCTGATGAACAACTAAGTCTCTCTCTAAGTGAGAATGCTGATGAAAGAGTACTTTAAAGGGCATGAAGACCCCATGAAGCCATGCTTGAGGTTTTAAAGAATCTTCAGGTCAAGATTTTTCCAAGATGTTTAAGTGCTTGAAAATGCCTAAAATTTCACAACCTAGCAGAACCTCACAGTATCTCCTCTCTGCAGTTTCAGGATACCAAAAAATCAATGAAAGCTTGGCCTCCAATCATAGAATTCAAACAGTAAGGCATCAAGTAGCTTTTCCAGATAGCTTAGCTACTTCTAGAATAGGCACATTCCGAAAATGTGATTCTGCCATTTTGTCAGAAGCTTGTACTCTTGCATTCTCAGGGTGTTTGGTCCAAGACTTCAGTCAAAAGAGCTGCTCCTCTGATTCCATTTATTTTTGTGTTCCATCATATCACATATATCAAAACAGAAGTCAGAACTGTGTTCTGACTTGAGAAAAAAACTCAAGTTGAGGAAACTTGAGGAAAAAAGTGTTTGCTAAATAAGGCAATAATAAGAAATTCCCTCCTCATAAAAATGATGCAAATTCACCACGAAAACTTGAAATAAAAAGTTCAGAATGATATTCATCATTGTCTGAATTTTCATCTTCCTTGATACACATGGAAACTTGTTGCTATCTGATGTCTATTTAATGACCCATGAGAAATGAATGTACTGTCTCAGTTCATTTCTTACAGCATATATGTAGGTGTTGCACAGCATGGCTATGACAATAGCCCTGACTTAATATCCCGGTTGGCAATATATCTACACTGCAAGCCGATTGAATTGCTGCTTAGAAATATTTAAACTAGCCTTAAACAAGAAAGAGATTAAATCAGGCAATGTGTAACTACATTCTGCCATGGATAGGACACTTACAGTACTAAGTACTTAGCTTCCTTGGATATTTCTAGCCTAAGATGCAACATTGCAATGGGAAAAGTGGCATCATGAAGACACAAAGGATGAACCACGTGTATATCCTTAGAGGTAATGATTTCAAACCAGATCTAAAGCAAGTGCAGAAAATACGTATAAATGTTGCTTTTGAGCTTTCATTGTTCTGCCCCAGGGCATTTCAACCTCCCACAAAGATCCTGTTCAAAAGCTTCATGTATACAACTCATGACCTGAACTGAGAAGGTGTCACTGTGCAGCACAGTCCGTCAGGCATTTTTCTCCTATAATAAAACCATTGTGAACTTGGTAGTCTCTCAGTCTGATTCTTCAAAACTATTACTTTCAGGTGTTTGCATGACTCAGTCTGTGCTGTTCCTCCATTAGACAAACATATTATGGAAACAAGACTTTTATTATACTTTTGATCTCTCCCTAAGCAAGACTATAGTTTCGGATATTCCTTGGGCTTCCCGAGTTCAGGAGCAGCTGGATACTACCTGAAGTCTCAGTAACTGATACAATTTTCAGCAGCCTGAACTTATGCGGTGATGGACAATCAGCTTGTAAGCCTAGGAAGCAATGGGGGAGCTTGTTTGCTTAGCCTGAATCTCCAGGGTACGCTCACTGCTTTTCTAATGTAAATGTTTATGAGGGAAGCAATAAAATATTAAACTAAATGAATAATTGATATTTACTTTATAGTAATTCAGATCCTTGCTTGTTTGAATAAAATCCGTTATTTACAATATTCTACTTAACTAGGAGTGATTTCTCTTTGTTCATGCCACTTTCTAATTACTTCTTCCATCTGACACATTTTCCAGAGCCGTACTGAGATACTTATTGCAAGTCAGTGTTTAAGGGTTTAGTATCCATTTTCCAGATACTTCATAATACCAAAAGAAAAGCTTCTCAAATATGTTTCTTGCACAGTAGATGATCTTTTACTCTCATGGATTTCTGACATACACACTCATTATCAAGAGGTAGATATATTAATTAAAACTAAATGATAAAAATAGATTCACAAAATGCTTTATCTAACACACAGCTTGAATTCAATTCACTGTTTCCATACTAAAAATATGTGTTATGCATGAATACTCAAATGATCATTTCATACATAAGTCCACAAATCTTAAAAACTTCATACCCAAAATGCATTATACAGAAAAATCTCATTTATCTGTTAAAAGCTTTCAGTCACCCAATTAGAGAGCAAAAATTGAACCTCATGATTAATCACAAAGCCTCAAAAAGTAAACACTTAAAATAGATAGTCCACAAACAGCTTGTAACTTGAAAATTATACAATCATATAGAACATATTTACAAAATCCAAATACAGGTAATGCAAACAATTCACTTCCGTTCCAATTAATTGTGTAATTAGTTCAATTAGTACAGTCCAATCTCACATATCAGTTCCAGTTACAGATCAACAACCTCCTAGCAGATCACTAAGATCACATTCTTTTTTGTACATACTTACGTAATTACTGAATGTGCAGTGAAGAAGGAATTCTATTTCCCTGCTAAGTACAGGCGTGCCCCATGGATCAAGTTTCACAACCTTTAACACAGTGGTGTGAGAAACACCAGAAAAAGAAGAGGAGATATGCTGAACGTGAGCGGCTGCCAGAAATTCCACCATCAAATTATACTGTGAATCTGCCTTGCAAAACTAAAGACGACTGTTATAATACTGTTGGAATAAACATGACATAAATTCAGACAAAATGCTTTTTGCAAATTAAGTGTCAAATGTCTCCTCCTTGAGATGCAATAAATACAACTGTGGATCAGTTGAAAAGTGGACTGCATGCATTAAGTACTACACTTGGGATTTGGTCTAGGCCACATCTGCATATATGTGGGGTTTTTTCCCTTTGCAGTATCATTTTAGGTATGTGATTGTAACATACAATTATTATATGTTTCGAATTAAATTGATATGATTAAATTTATTTTCTGTCTAATCTTCTGAGACAGAAAAGAGTTATTTCTAAGAGCAACACCTTCGGTACCTGCAGGGGACATAACACACAACAATTCAACACATCCTAGATTAAAATGGTTATTCAAACTGAAGGTGATGTCTTTAATAGCTCTAAAAAAGTATTTCCAAAAACAATGCACCTAAAAGCAATTTGCATTGTATAAGAGAGGTATTATTCAACGTACAGTGAAGGTACTGCTATTGAACAAAGTCCTAAAGACTAATTCAGTTCTGTTTGAAAGTTACCATCCTTAGTATATGCATGGAAAAATACATAAATGGAAAAAGTCACAGATCAAGTAGTAAAATAATATTATAGCTAAGAAACAACTTGTTTCCAACCCTGCGCTCCAGCCCTATGCTATTTTCCACATACATAGAAGAGCTTTAAGATAAAACTGTTAAGACTTTAGATATTAATGATGCAAAAGCATGAAGTACTAGTCAAAGCCACTTATCAGAATGCTTTTACAATCCATTGAGGGAAATAGGAACTTTTAAAGCATGAATCCAAAGGTAAACATGCACACAGGCCAGATGAATTGCCCTTTGAGATTATCTGTCTCTCTTCACAAATTTCAAGAGAGTCTAGGTGTCCACATAGCAAAAAATCTAGGTGAGATGAACACTACTCATAGGATTCCATTTTTATTAAAAACAAAATTCTTCAAGAAAAAGAAAAGCCACGTATTATGTGTCCCTGTGTAGCAATTTAGCCAAAATATTAAATCAAAATGAAAAACTTAATATATTTTTAATGCAGATAAACAGATTTTAAGTAGTACAGTGCCATGAATACTTCATTACAAGCCCAAATAATGTGGTCTCTTCAGAGAAAACTAAACCATACAGCATCACACACCACATCTATAACTGTATTTCACTTCAGCAAAGAGAGGAATGTTTCAGTTGAATGAGACCATACCAAAGCCTTAATACAAAGTCCAGACAACCTGAGCCTTTGTAAATTTTTTCATGTGCTTCTGAATTTTTCCTTTTGGTACAGTGCCAGGATAAAAATCATGATATGGCCAAAGATCATTTTCATGGTGTTTGCAGCCTAGATGCAATCAGAAAGTCACAAAAGCTTGACAAAGCTTGACACCAACTACATTTCAGGGTTATTTATTCTAGAGAAAAAGAATTATAAGAAATTCTGACAATGTCCTAATTTGCATGTGAAATTTGGAATAATTACTATCCTGTTCCAGATGAGAGGGTTCTTATACTGCATAAGGGAGGAAAGGGATTTTTCTTCTCTTTTTTTTCTGTATAGCATGTACCTTCTTCTAGGTAGCAGTATGGAGACATGATGCTGGAAGGACCTATGAACACCACGTCTAGAAACACGAAAATCCTTCCAGCTTCCAAGCACAAAAGCCTCTATCTACACTATGCAATGTATCTTTCAAGTCAAGCTTTCTGAAACATCCCTGTGTGTCTTGTCACACACATTAGATTAAGGTCTGATTCATTTTTTTTTTTGATTCTTTAAATTCTGACTTCTTAAATGCCCAAGTATTGCATTTTTACTGCTGCATTTTGCAGCCCACCATCCTTCAGGGAGGCTTGACATGGATTGCCCCAGAGTGCAGTTAAAAGGGGCTACAGGAACAGGGGTTGTACAGCTGTGCTATCTCCACAAACCAGCTTTCCTGGAATTGTAAACAAGAGCTTGCTGAGGATTTATTAGTGGATGTGCAGAGTAAACAAAAGCCTACAAGGATGTGTCAGGTTACACTACCTGTGAGCAGTAGCTTGCAGGGCGTTTTAAAGGAACCCACTGAATTTGTGAAATATTACAAGCTTCACAGAAATCACGTAATGATGAGGGATTAAGAGGATACTGTGTAAAAACTCAGCAAATCATTCTGCACCCCGACATGGATATAGCGCCGTTAGCGATATCGGAATTTTTATGTATACCACTTTAAAATGCCTAGTTGTAAACATGACTAAAACTAAAAGGATTAACATTCTTTAGATATTTCACGTAAATCAACTACTCCAAAAGAGGCATTTAGCCCAAACATTTGTCATGTCTTCAACTTTCCTCAATGACAAAACACTCTGAGGGGAAAAAAAAATGAAACACACTTTTTAAAATTTGTAGGTGAATTTAATGCTCATGAAAGTGAAGGATTTACAACCCTAACTAAAGTTGAGCACAGTGCATTACACAAATTTACATTCACAGAAAAACGGTGTAACATCCTTCATCTCTATTGAAAGATCCTGTCTCCCTTGTCCTTTCTTAATATTCTTTGTTAAAGAATCATGTGAATCTAGAAAATAGGGTTCAATAGGCATTCATGTTTTAGTCCCACTTGGTGAATGTACAAGGAAGGGACTACACTTATCTTTAAGCATACTTTCTAAATCAAGGTGTGTCCCACATATCAGCCTTCACAGATTTGTATATTCCTTCATTTACCAAGGAAGAAGTTCCAAAAATGAAATTCATGTTAGGGATATGTCTTGCCCTCAAAATACCAAAAAATTACATCTCAGACCTCCGCAACACTTAGGCTGACCTGAATAAAATAATTTCAGATTATTTCCAAGGAAATACCCCAAACTGTGAGCCACGGCAAGTTATTGACACAACCTATGTCTGATCTGTAGGGTCCAGGAACATTTCCTAGTTTTGATGACAGTCGTTCCCCCTGACACACACCCTCTGAAAGAAAAGGCATGCCAAAGTGAATGTCATTGACTTCCATTGAGAAAAGGAGAGAAAGAACACTGGTGAATTTGGAAATAAAGGCTAGAGAATCAAATTTATTTATTTATGGACCAAATAATGAAAAAAAATCTAGGTATTCATACCATATTTCCTTGAACTCAAGGTACTCATAAATCTAAGGAAACAGTTAAAACTTTGGTCCACTTCAGCTGCTGCTAGCAGGGAGCCCACTCAGAAACCAAAGGACCTATATGCAATAAAGGAATAATCAGTGCTAGCCAAAAACTGCAAGAAAGGATTTTTTCTGATCATTTTTACTTATTTCTTTTACCTCTGGATAAAAAGCACAATATCTATGCAACTGACTCCACAAAACTGCCAGTTCTCTGATGCAGACATGATAGTGGCAAAGAGTTAATCAATCAGAAACGGCCCTAAATTAAACCCTGCACAGTATTCTTTTCTCCTTAAAAGCCTATCTTGGCTAGCTTTCCTTTTTGAAATGCCCATCTTCATATTTTACTAGGAACTTTTCTCATGTATGGTATGAATATGCCTGACATAAATAAAACATAAAAAGCAGTAACACTCTTTTCTTAGTTCTCAGGGAATAGCTGCAACTTTCCCTTCCTCCATCCTCTCTCCCCCTTCTCAGCTTCAGTGATGTCCTTCTCGGAAAACTAGAAAGTACAAAAAATAATGCCTGTGGCCCTGTACTTTTGGTGTGGGGTGAATGACTCAAGGGACCAGATGAGTTGTGTCCCACTTGAAGTGCAGATGTGTTGATTGCTGGGACACAGGGAAGATTACTGGAAAAGGAAGAGAAATGGGGGAGGAAGGGATAGGTGCCTCAGTGTGGAGGCACTCCGTAAGTTTTTAGATTTAGATCATTCAACATTTGCTGGGAGTAAAGGTCTGAGGAAGAAGGACCATTTGGCCAAAACTCAGCTTTGAAAGAGATCCCAGCTATATTGCAGGACTTCCTAGTGCAGAGACGGCTGCAGTCCCAGGCTAGGCCCCAGACCTTCTCCACAATGCTCTGCTAGGAGAGGCTGGACATCTTTTTCCACTATAAGCCAAATGAACTGCTGGTCTCCAGTCACAGGTGACACAGCTCCCAAAGCCCATGGAGGTAAATTTGACATTTGTCTGAATTTTACTAGACTCTCTGCTAAGCTCATACTTTAGGACTGTGATATATCATTGAATCACCTCTTGAGGGTCTTTGGGAAAATAAACATTCTTTTAACAAACTGTAAAAAGAGCAGTGGGTGTGACCTGGAAGACACCACTCCACACAGTCAGGTACAACAAACCTCACGGGTAAGAAAGCCAGGTCCACATCTATATATCAGTTGAAAAATGATACTTGAAATAACAAAGCATTTATTTAAATTTACATCCTTTGAACAAAAGGCAACCTCACCTATTTTCCCTTCTCTGGTAGGGCACTGAGTGTTACTTTTTTTTATTCAGTTCACTTGAGACTTTAAAATAACAGCTAAACTTTATGCTGTTAAATTCCCAGAAATCATTTTTATGTGGCCAAAGAAAGACATGGACACCAGAGATTTTAAGAAAACACAGTGGTGTTTATTTGATTTTCTTGTTACATAAATGGATTTTATGTACTGGAAAAGTAGCTAATCTTGATAGATTTGCATGTGGTAATACAGCTGATGGTTACTGAAGCCAGACAATATGAGCTTTCTCTTTCCAAACCTCTTATTGAGAAACTGTGCTGATACTTAAGTAAATAAAATGACAAAAAGAAAAGGAATAGAAAAACAGAGCTGATTAAGATCAAATTAAAAATAAATCAACAGCAAGTCATACTGAAATGCAACTCCAGAAGCTGCAGCAGTGTCACAGCATAACACAGATGAAGAAAAATGCATTGATCTCTATACACAAACATAACAGTCATTTCTTCATCTAGACACAAACATAATGATTATTTCTTCATATACATCATTTGGGCATTTTAGAGGACATTTCTTTGGAATAGCTAAATTGATTCAGCTCATGAAACCATCACATGGCAGTCTCCAAAAAAATGGTAAATTTTTTCCAAGTGTTTGATGGATTACACTGCCCCATACACAACAAAGTAGTGTGAAATCTCTCTCTCTATTTTATCACCCTAAGCTTCAAATACAATAACTCTCTATATGTATTATTTGGATATCTAGCCAGAGTATATCACCACTTTCTCCACATTTTTATATCTGTGTTTTTTCCCAAACAACTCTGAAAAAGAAAATGTAATTTATTTCCACTCTTAAAGTATTCAGGGTACTGCACATCTAAAACAAGAGAAAAAAAAAAAACTCATCTACACAGAGGAAAAAAATGGATCAAAATTGTATCTTAGACAGTATCCTCTATATTCAAGGTAGAAAGAGAGATCCATTCAACACCTATGTTGGTTGCTCTATTCTGCATGTTTTTCCACCTTATCAGACAGCTCCCTCTCCCCTCAAAGGGCCTAGCAACACAGTTATGTCCTAGATCCCCTCTGTTATCATTCAGACCAAAAAGGGTAGGAATTTGCACAGAAATGAGTTAAGAGCAAAGATTGCAGGTGAGAAACACTAGGTAGATACCACAAGAAAATCTGAGCAGATGTAGGCTGGCCTCCACTAGCAGCGTATCTGTGAATGAAAGGTATACCAATGTTGTACCTGCTCATGAGGCCTTTTGTTCAAGAGATATTGACAGAAATCTGTATCCTGCCAATTTAAAGCCTCTTTATACTTCAAGTGCTGTTTAAAAGAATGCACTTGTGAATAAGTACAGCATTATGCAGAAACTTTGTAGGGAAAAAAAAACCCAAAACTTATTACTTTTTATTATTTGTTTGCATTGAGATACCATGTAACCTTGGCTATAATGGTACTGTACCCCAAATATTCACTGCATTCTGATATTGCTGTAAGACTTACTTATGATATTTATATGCAACATGAAACCTTGATCTTGAAAACTTTTAGATATGCACTTTATTTGAAGCATTTATATAAATCCACAGGAGCCGGTAGGACTAATTCTCTTCAATCTTTCTCCTGAAAATCAGAGCACACTGGAGTTTTAATGTAACTTGTTTGGGTAGTGGCAGCTGCCACACAGATTTCTGATATTTCTGGAAAAGTAAAAATAATTATATGGAAAGAATCTTCACATGCTACAGCACTTGTTTAAAAATACCCCTTTTGAATTCTTTTAAAAGTATCAGCTTCCACCACTCTTTAGAGCAATTTAGGTAATGCAAAATATATGCACTCTCTTGCCTCAGTTTATGTCAATAAGCATATGAGCCCTACTGAAATATTATCTAACATTTAAAAATGTGATCGTGAGAGCTGGATTTGATTCTGTGATTGTAGTAATTAGTTACCTAAATTGTGCTTTTATTTTTACTCTTGAAAAAGTCAGAACTCTCTCTAATATGTTGAGATGGAGGGAAGCCAGCTGGCATGTCCTTATCTATCCATTGACTAAATAAATACACAGTGTCATTAAATGATTCTCTGCAAATATAAAGTCATAATTATCTCCTGTGCTTTGCCAAGGCAGCAAATGCCTCACTCCACTCTGTAGAGAATACTGGCTGAATATTTTCCTCTGGTGATATGTAACAGTCACACCTGCCCAACATCCTCTTGATATATAAAGGACAAGATAAAAGACTATTTGATCTCCAAAATATTCAAGACAATGCTAAGCAGATTTTAAGTCCCTCAGGGTTGCACTTCTTAAGCATTACACAAGAGATGCTTGCAAAAAGTACCCAGCCAATAATTGCTCACTGATTTTCCTGCATTCTTCTCCAATGTATCTACCCCTTGACTTTTTCTCTGATACAGCCTTCAAAATTCCTAAAATGTCATCCAAATTCCAGTCCAAAAAAATTTTTTTCCCTTTTTTTTTTCTATAGTTCTTCATTCTGTGTGATTTTATTTCTTGACGACCTGGATAATCATGTAGTCTCTGAATCATGTAGAGACTCCCTGAAAGTCTGATCCTGTTGAACAACTTTAACAGAGTTTGGGAGGAATTGTTCCTTGTTGACCTCAGAGTTGATGGGCAGTCTATACCTTGAAAGATAAAATAATGAAAGAATTTCCTAAAGTCTACAATACCAACTTTAGGGAGTTTGGAACAAAAATAAAAGTTAGTTTACATGCTTAGCCTAGGGAACTACTACTACAAATCTCTCAGCCTCAAAGCTTCAATGGATGACAGTTGCATAGCCCTCTTAAAATTATCCAGCACTGAGACACAAGTTCATAAGTTCCCATTTGTTCCCAGGAATATATTGTTTCCAATAAACAAAGTTTGCCTGAACCTTTCCCTAAGCTTAAAGCCCAACAAACCTTGGCATTTTGTGTCAATAAGATCTAATAATCTATGTCTTTGGAAAGTCTCTGTACATGTACTGTCACATCAGAGTGCCTCAAAATCTTGAGAGAGGTCGAAGTCCTTTTCTTCTTCCTTTTGAGTTCTAACTTTAGTCATTTCTCAGTTCTGTTAAGTACATTATCGATCTCAGGGGATAAGAATTATCTAAATCTTTGAATTTATGATCTGTAAAATGCATGGTTACCTCCACTGACCTAGAAGTATCTAATCTATTGATTCTTAGGGAATTGTTCTTCAAATTCGCTGTGACTAAGCATTATGTTGCTCACAGTATATGAATTTTCAGTCTTGAAAGTTTTCACTGATGAGTTTCCCTGCTGCATGGCTCCCCTTATTGTTAAAACAGCAGCTGGAGTCTCCAACTCATGAACCAGGCTCAGATCAGGCTTAATTAAAATTTGCAGTGACTGAAATGAAAGATATTTTCATTTCTAATCATTATGTATATTTTACTCTAAAATATATTAGCTTGGGCTTTTCTACAGTGGAGTGCCCCCCAGATTGTTACTGCCTTGTTCCACAGGGCTGCTGAAGGGACAGAGGTTACGTGTGGTATGGTGCCTTCAGGATGCATATGGTATCCTAAATGCAAGGAAGGCCCAAACCTGAACCAAATTGTAACTTTGGTTGATTTTGGCTGAGTATTTTTACATGTGAACACAGAAACCTAAGGTGAGCATCATGGCTTTTAGACACTTTTACCATACGAGTGCAAAAGTTGTGGAACTTACTGGGTTTTATAGAGTATATGAAAAAAATTCATGACATCAGCATAATCCACCAATGTGACATATCCTTCATGCTCAAATATTTTTGATGCGATCACATAAAAATTAAAGCTGCGACATCTGGAGGTTGCCTGGTCCAGGCTTTGCTCAAGCAAGGCCACCTCTGGAGCTATGTTAGATTTCCCAGTCAAGTTTTAAATAGGAAAAAGACTGGAGCCACTCTGGAAAACCAGCTGCATGGTTTGACTGCCCTCACAGAAATAATTTTTTTGCTTTGTAGCTGATCAGTCAGTCAGTTCATCTGTGCTACTTTAATCATCATTGTAATCATTTTTTATCACATTTTTAATCATTTAACACTTGACTTGTCTGGTGTTCAAAAAAGCTATCCAAATAATGGCATGAAAATTGTGGGAATATGATACTAGTATCACTCACTCAGCTATGCTCAATGAGGGGAAGAAATCTTGTTTTACAGATGCCTCTCACTTTCCCCTTGGGTTTCAAAATTCAGCAGCTTAGCTCAAAACAATACCTGAGAGTGTGAAGTTAGTGCTTAGCTCAGTCAAGCTTTAAAAAGTCTGTTTCTTCATAAAAGTCTAATTTGGGGCATTTTTTATTTTTTTTAAAGGAGGCCAATTGCTTCATACTACTGAGGCAGAAGAAAGAATTCAAGGATGCAGCCCCAATGCTGTCCTTTCAGAAATGCCCACGGAGGCTGTACGAGAGCAGCACCTTTGCACTCCATCAGTTATGCAGCTCTCTGTGCTCTTTGGAGAGGCACATTGGAGTATTAGCTGACCCTACAGCAAAATCCTATGCACTGCAAAGGAGCTCTGCTGTAGAATAGTACTTAGCAATTTTATTTTTGTCTGCTTTGTCCCGTCTCCCTCAGAGGATCATTAGTCTCTAGTGAAAGAGGCAGTTTGATGCCTGGCTTTTGAAGAACGATGTCAAGGGGATAATTCTAGGCACTTTTCATGCAGCCATTTTAACACCTGTTTCTCCATTTCTCCATTTTCTGCCAAAAAATATTAGTTCAGGACGGCACCTATTGACTTTGCTACTGTTTTGGTTTGGTTTGGTCTTTTTACTTTTTTTTTTACTTTTCCTTTTTTCTTTTTACTTATTATTGATAAAGGTAAATACCACTCACAGCTTTTCTAAAAGTGTGAACTTTCCTTAAGCAAAATTATCTTTAACAAAATTTTGTTAAGCTACACCAGCTGGTAATTTTACAGTGACATTGAACTAAATGTAAGATGCCATAACACCTAACTGCCACATTCCTTTACTGTCTGAAGTGTACAGCACCCCATGTTCTGTGAACCTACTCTTTACAAGGACAGACTCAAAAATCTCTTAGTTAACTAGTTTCAAGTAACCTTGTGATATTCACAGATTATCGGTGTCATCTTTTCCTGCTGCTTTTTTCTCATTTGCAATTATAATGATCTGTGATATTTCATCCATCTCCACAGCAATTAATTATGATGGCAGAGATAGACTGACATCTCCTGCTATTATGTAACAGAAATAAGTGAACTTTGGCTAAAATAATTCATCCAGATCTTTCTAATATTAAAAACAAGCAGGTAAAAGTAGAGATAAAAGAATATTTAGGTAGATTTAATCATCAGTATCACTATTTCTTCTCTTATCTGGATTTTGAAGCTACTTCATGAATATGTTAATATATTTATAACAACCTAATGGCATTTTGATAATATTCAGAGAAATATTTCAAAGAGATATCTACTTTCATTGAACTTAAAACTGTACAGGTAACAGTGATTTCCAGTCTGTCTGTAGTTCTACAATGATATGTTAGTCAAAATCTACACAACAGTTGGCCTTCATTCCCTTAGCTAAGAAAACCATTTACAGGCAGTACGTTACCCCA
>JAVCKT010003267.1:3163-15756 GCA_032273925.1 Rhynchotus rufescens | reverse complement strand
TGTGCTGGCTCCTTTCCAGTTCTGATGCTGTGACTGTAACATAGCTTAAGTCCCTCAGGTTATCTCCTATTCCTTTTGGAAAATGCAATGGGAACTTGAACTTCCACCTCATTGTTACCAGAGATTTTCATTTAATTATAGAAATTAGAGACTGAAATAGCCTATTAGGTCATCTTATTTTGCAGAAAGATATTGCAATAATCCTGGCCTCTAAAAGAGTGCTGCAAATGTCAGGAAGAAGCATAAGCACAAGCATTCTCCTTGAATACCTGACCACTTTTCTCCCTCTTAATATCTTTATTTTAAGAAATAAAAATGAGTACACAAACTAAATTCCATACAAACAATGCATTTAATAGAATGAGAGGCTAATAATGTACATAGGCACAACAATAAATGACAGGTTTGTTACTCCTTCTTTGTTGATTATGAAAGACATTAAAATAAGGTTGGGAAGAGAAGAGAGAAAGCTTACATAAAATCCAAAAATGGAAACTAGTTAAAGAGCAGAGGAGCAGAGGAAAGCAATCGAAGAGTCGTAGAAAAGTGATTGAAGGCTGAGAGGGGATCTAATCGGTATCTATAAATACCTCAAGGGAGGGAGAGTGGAGGAGGGGGCCGGCCTCTTTTCAGTGGTGGCCACCAACAGGACTAGAGGAAACGACCACAAATTGAAGCATCAGAAGTTCCAAAGGAACTTAAGGAACAATTTCCTAACAGTGAGGGTGACAGAGCTCTGGAACAGGCTGCCCAGAGAGGTTGTGGAGTCTTTGAAGATATATTTGAAATCTGCTTGGAGGGTATCCTGTACCACATGCTCTAAGTGACCCTGCATGTGCAGGGGTGTTGGACGAGATGATGAGTAAGGATTCTGTGATTCTAGGAAAATGGAACAGTGGTAAAAATGTCAAAAAATATATAGTTTGATGTGGAATGGCAACCTGAAGAGAATGCAGTTGTGTATTATTGAGTTATTGCTCAAGCAAAAGGGTCTGTGTTCAGATTCAGGTAATTGCAGGACTGGTTTCATAGGTTATTTCAGGTTTGGATGCAGGTACAGCAGTTACCCAGGTGAAAAATGAATTATGGGCAAGCTGACGGGAAGGCACTGCTCCTGAACTCCAGCGGAGAGATTTCCAGCCAATGGGCTGCAAGCATCTGAGGTCTACTGAGTTGGTTCATCAACCGCACCTCCTCTCCAGGAGTTGGGCTGCAACAAGCTGTATGAGCCAAATAAATTATGCTGGCAACTGCAGCAACCTTCTCGTGGCCTTCAACTTTCCTGAATGTAGTGTCTCTATTATATGGGGCTCACATTTAGCCTCATGACTGTGAAGTGGAACAGGGGAAAAGTACACCTCTTGGAAGGATGTAACTCTGAAGCCAGATGCTACCAGAAAAACAACCCATCCATCGTACATCTGCTGTACATCCTAGACGTAAGAAACATTTAAGAAAGACAAAACAAAACTGGCACGAAGTATTCTGATGATGAGGTTAAAACTCCCGTCGCTCTTGTTGCTCCAGTTCCCTGGGAGCATGATTCAGGAAGAAGTGCTGCTAGTGCACAGTAGTCACTTTGTGCAAGCTTAGGAAGCAAGGCAGAGGCTGCAGTGCATAGCTCGCTCTCGGTACAGCAACAAAGTGGCCTGTCCAGTCCTAGGGCAGGGCACAACCTTCATACTTCAGACCTTCTTATTTCAACCTGCTAATAAATATATGCCAATTAAGGATGATATTTACTTTTAATTTGAAATAATGCAGCAGAAATTGCCATTGTCTTCAGCTGTGGTACAGCTTGGCTAAAGATAATGGTATGATTAAAAATATAGGTAGTAAAATCATAAGTATAAAATTTCAGAAAGCAAAAAAAAAAGTTAAAAGTTTCAACCTTCATAAGTATCAGGATGCTTTGATCAGATCCTGATTGTGATTGTGATAATTACTAAGGTGAATATGTCAGTGCAAACATTTGAAAAACAAAGAACATCAAAGCACCTAAGAAGTCCTGTTTGGGTTTTTCTGATTTTTTTCTTTTTTTGCTTGCTTTAGAAGTGTCCTTGAAAATACCCAAGTTGGTAACAGCCTGTCTCTCAAATGGCTAACTAAATGTCTAAGATAATTATAACAGAAGCCAAAGCTACAGCACAAATATTAATGGCACAGAATTCAAAGGAAATAGCCTTGTAGGAAACAAACAAACTCCCCTGCTGTTATGTTATACACAACTTGATTAACCACTGGTTCATATCATGATACATGTGGATAATTTTTTTCACTATATTGTAATTTTTCAAAAAATGAGACTAAAAATACTGAAAGAAATGAAGCAGTTATAGAAACAGGAAGTGAGCATGAAGCATGTTACTCTGATCAGAAAAGCTTTTTTCTTTTAAAGTATTAGCTATCTAAATTTTTCAAATGTTTCATAATTGTCAAGTGATACAGTCAGCATTTGAAGTAGTTAACATAAGTAACATAAAGTTTTCATGAGGAGAATAGCATATTATATCAAATAAGTGTACAAACAAGTTGAGAGTGAAAGGAGATGAGGCTGATAGGTGGGTTCCTTGAAACAACTTTTGGATTCAAGAGAGCTTTTAAACCTAACCTTTCAAGAAGTTTTACAAGAAGGTAAGAATTGCTGAGGGTTGTTTTTTTCAGTAGAGAACATAGATACTGAAGAAATGAGACAGTTATACAATTACTCCAATATTATGCAACTCAGAAAAGGTCAAAATGTAATTATAATAAGAGGGATGTCTTATCTGGTTTCACATTTAAATATTGCATTTGCCATTTAAATATTGCATATTTGTTGTATGGCGGTATAGGCTACTAAGATGACAAGCTGCTCCTTACTTTGGATGGCTTGTTTGCAATCTGGACTCATTGCTCAGACATTTTATGACTGAGAAGATAGTGTTAACTCTGATGTTAGGTCAGTGACACTGGGAAATGTAGTTTGGCAAATGAGTGATGTTTTGCTAGAAGGAATTTTTTCTTTGTGGTTTTGGGTTTTTGGTTTTGTTTTTCTGTGGCTGGCCAAATTAAATTATGTTCTTTTGCTGAAGGAAAGGGAATTATTTATTATTATTCTTTGCACTCAAAGTTGGTTAGCTCTGCAGGATACACAAATCTAATATGGAGAGTAGGAGAGAACAACTTTAATTATTTTGGATGGTTGATTATGAGCAATTTCCTCCTTTAGAGAATCCTCAGTGAACCACCCATGGATGGTTCCTTCAAGTATACATTAGGTATAGAGAAAATATCGGAAAAAGCAAAAGGCTAGATGTAGCATGACAATTTAGGGTGGACATTCTGTTTGTTCTTTTAACTAGCAAAGTGTATATAGCAGGTCTTTGCTCTCTGATTTACTAACATTTTTTCTTCTTCAGAATAGCAGTGGAGATAACACCACACCATAAACAAAGTAATAGGAAAATTCCCCAAATGAAATGTAGATTAGACAAAATGAAGAAAAGTAGTCTGTGTAAGGGACCTGTACAGAAAGCGGTCGTGTGGTTGGGACTGATCTAGGCATTAGCATTTTCTGTCTTGCCATGGCCCCAGGCTTACCTCTTCTCCAGAAGCATAAAGAAAACAAGGTGCCTTGAAGGTGCTAAACAGGCGGTTGTCTGTGGCTGCTATCTGTTGTCTTGATTGGTAGCTTCCCCTGCTCCTCATAGCAATAGCTAGGGCTCGCTTTTCCCCCCTTCCTTATTAACTCTTACTCCCAGCACTTCTGATAATTTGAAAAACAGAGGAAATGCCTGGGGTTAAGCCATAACCGGTTTATAACTGGTTTATAACCATAAGCCAATTTGGTAGAAAAAGGATGAATGACCCTCAGCTGCCTGTACATGTTACTGGGCAAAGAGGCATCTTCACTTCTTACCTGGATAGAGGCCACATCCCCACACTCCACTTGCACTGATTCTTCAGTCCTAATTAAGATGAGTAAGGAGAAAACAAGGGTAACTGGATCCATATAGAAGGACGGAATTTCAGTAGGAAAACTGCAGCAAGGTTTGAGGAGAAGAGATTAATGTTCTTATATTTTAAACTGAAGTAGAAAAAGATTTTTGTGGAGGAATTAAATGATGGTGTCACCATCAAACAGAGAATATTACATGCACTTGTTTCTGACATAGTATCATAATTGCATCTAGAGAAAGATGGTAAGACTACTGAGAAGTATTTGAGAAGGTCACTGAGCTCTTGTGAACACTGCTTTAAGTCAGTACTTCTTTAAACAGATATATATCTGATTACAGAATCAGAATTTAATCTGATTATGTAACCATGAGAATTTCAATGACTTTCTGAAGGACATCAGTTTATTATGATTGACCTCATAAAAGTGAATGTTTTTTAAACAAATGGCTTTAACATTATTAAGTTTTTCTCCAAGTATAGACTAGCTTTCAGCTCTCAGTCCTTCACTGCTTCCTTAATTACAGATCGGATTGGAGTCATAGGTGGGTCAAATCTATCAGGTAAGAATAACATTAACCTAAACAACAACAACAACAGAAAGCACTTGGGCTATCAAGTAGTACGCTGCCAGCAAATGGGAATGCTGGTTAATAATTAATCTTCCATTTGCTGGTCTTACCTAACCAAAATCTACTTCAGTTGAAATCAGGAATATAAGGAAATTAGACTTCAGTCATAAAACAGAATAATGAGAACAATAAAAATCATAAGCTCTGGTACTGAACTGTTACTACATACTTTTCAAGGAACTCCAAATTTAAAAACTCTTCACAAGTAGTCCAAAGCTGAAAATTGTTCACATATAACAACTCTAGCTACAAAAAATACCATATAAACTATCTCTGCTCGTGGACAATGTGTGAACAAGAGGCTTTATGAAGAAATCTAAATGTGTGATGTTACTGTCAGACAAAAATGTACAAATACTACTATAATTAGAAGAAAACATATTTGCTAAAAATAGGGTGCTAAACAAATTCTTTAATATTTTAATGAGTGATAATTTTTCCAGACCTATAGACAAACAAGAAAAGCAATATATTTATTCCTAGAAGTAGAAATTATTGAAAACAGAAGCTGAAAGAATCTTTAACTTGCACATTGTCCATTCTTCTGTTCAAGCTACTGAAATATATACTATGCATGCATGTCAAAATCATCTGATAGCATTGTCTTTCAAAGGAAAACTTTGATGCTATAATAATGGCATGACACACTGCTAAAAATTATTTATTAGTGAAAATTATTTTACAGACACGATTTCAAGCTTATAAGGAAAACATCAGTTTTAACCTATTAGTTCACATATGACAAGCTTGTCAGTCCTGAGAGAGATTGTTAGTTATTCCCTTTGAATTTGAAGGTCTAAAAATGGAGCAGAAACTGCTGTTAGAAGAGTACCAATGCTGACAGTATAACTAAAATAGTCATACAGACTTTTCTAGAGGAAGGAAGGGAGGCAAAAAGGGACATAGAATTTTCCCGGGACATAGAGTTTTCCCGATTATGAAATGTATTCAGTGAATAGCTAAGAACCAGAGGATTCTTTAACCATTTTTAACATTAGATTGAATTTAAAATTATGATATTGAATTGTGTTTGACTGTTCATTTCATTAGGTCTTGTAGATATATTTTCCATAATCGTCAGATTAAAATTGAAATATTAATAACACAGCTTCTGTTGAAGGAATGCTTGAGAACGGTAGATGAGTGCTCCTTTGTCCATTGTTCTTCAGAATACATTATCCAAACACCTGAAAACATGAAGCAAACCTGAACTTTATGGGAAGCTGACCATAAGTTACTGCTGAGGTCAATCTTAGTTCTTTTTGGTTGAAGATGCTATCTCAGCAACTGTGGAGCTTTTAAATACCTATTTCACCACATGTCCCATCTCGCAGCCTTCCAGGCCTCAGAACAGCAGTCAGTGGCAAATACATTTGACTAAAGTTCTCCTTCACTTGTTCACATGCAAAGTGTGACACAATCTGTGGTGAGATGCAAACTCTGGGCAGCTGATAAGATATGATGAAATGCATAACAAAGGGCCCCACTTGTGCTGTCCACTGAGAAAGCTGAATAGAATTTGTATGATAAAATCTTAAATCTGTGAAAGTAATTGCTTCTGACATCTCCAACTAGGCAATAGGCTGCCCAAACAGTCCTGTTCAGTCACAAATTCTGAGGCTAATGAAGTGAGAAGAACACAGTGTAGATACAAATTAAAGCCTACTTATGATGAATGTCTGGGTTGTTTTCTTAAACTCCCATGTTTTGTGGAGAGGGGAAAAATAATCTGTTGCTAATAGTCACCCTTTTGTATTTTTGTATTTTTAGAACTTGCTGCAGTGTTGTGATTAGCGGCAAGGAATGGCTGTAGGGTAATTCTAATATGCTAATGAAACCACACACTCCAGTACAACTTCCTTGAAGATTCTTTTTATAGATTTTACACTGTGGAGGAAATGAACTATAAAAAATGTGCTATTTTGAAAATGATAAATCATTTATTATTTGCTTACTTTTTTTTTTCCTTATCATCTTTCTCTCTAGCTTATTCAAACATTCACTTGACCTCCTTGGGTGCATCTTCTATGATTTTTTTTAAAGGTGAAATTTACCAGAATTATTTTCAAACTTAAGCAAGCACATTGTCATATAAGTAACCTAATTAATTTCCTTTCAAAGTTGCTGCACACATGCAATCGTCCTTCATTTATCACATTGCGTGTTGAGAATATGAACCGTATGTGAGGAATTTAGGCATCTTTTCCGAGATTCTAGTTTTAGTTATTTGAGCTTAAGAAATTTGGAAGAATTCATTGCTTGGGATAATGAATTATCAGATGAAGGACAATTTCAAAACCACATCAATCCTTGAGGTTTTCCATCAGGAGCAAATACCTGAACTTTTAGAACTGCTGATTCTATTTGTCTTTATTCAAACCTGCCCAAGCACTTTCTTACTGTTAGATATCTTGAAGAAAAAAAATAAGTTTAATAATCCTTTCAAAGTAGATTAAATACCAATGTGAACACATGAAGACAAGATACATTGGTATTTAGTAGAACAGATACTCCTATGTCTGCGGCCTTTTTTTATTCTCTGATGATCATTCATTGATGTTGTTTGATTTTGTTTCATGCACCAAGGTTACACCATCAAAAAAAATGCTTCTTTCAGTAAATGGAGAATAATGAAATACCATAATCAAAGTAAAGTGGAAGTCCTCTTAAATTAAAGAAAATTATTCAGGCTAGCTTTCTGAAACAGAAAAAAAATCACTGTAGCCTCCTATAGAAGGAAATACTTGTCTGTTGTGAAGTCAAGATATAATAATCTTGCAGTTCTTAGTGTTCTTACTATAGTGCTATACATTCTTATTTTTCATATTCTTGTGTGCATTGCCATCTTTTATGCAAATGCATTATGAGCCATTTTTTCAGGCAAACTATCTACTATACTTTTCTTTGAAAAATAAATGAAAGTTTGGATAATGATAGTCTAATAAAAATCTGAGATTTTCCATTTTCTAGCTTAATTTAGCTGAATTTTAGAAGCTTAATTTAACTGAATTCAACAATTTAATTTACTTTATTGAAGTATGCTTTATTAAAATCTTTAGAGACACTGAAGGTATAAGTCAGAACCATTCTTATCAGAAAATTTGCAATAGGCAGTGGTATAAATGGACAAAAAGTTGAACACTCCTTCTCATGTCTTCCCCTACTTTTGCAGAACATCTCATACTTCCTCTGATGTGCCCCACAGATCAGAAAATGCTGACCTGCTTAAGAATCAGCTGCTCATCTTCAAGATACTTGGGTGCTCAAGAAAGTAAGATCTGTTGGAAAACAGCAGTGCACAACTCACTTCTGAAATCCACTTTTGAGTTCTGTACCACAATGACTTAACTTGTTTTTTCAAATTTAATTTTCTATTTTTTGTTACCTCCCTCACTAACTTGCTCAGCCTGCTCACTCATATACTCTACCTTCTTTCTTTCATCAGCTCATTCAGTCTACTAGGCAATAAGCTGTTTCTCATAGGGTACCTGTCATTTCTTATGTATCTGTAGAATGCTTTAGCTCTGCCAGGGAGTACAGATGGTACTGTCATGTAAGTGTTATAACTCAGAGGAATGTAAAAATAAAATCTAGTAAGTCTGTGTTACATATAATGATGTTTTATTTTCTTTACATGCTTATTATACTCTAACTAAATATGTCAAAAATTAAGTGAACAGTGCTCAGATCTGCAAGGATGAAGGGATGTGACAAAAAAACTTCTAGTCAACGCAGAATTCACTTCATGGAAAGGAAGCCCCAAAAGTTAGGGGTATCAGGAGAAATTTTCACTCTGCTGTGCATTATACAATAGAACTAAGATATATATTACCTATTTTTATATTCAGAAACTATTTCTGCCACTATTAACTAATTGTCTCTTCTTTTTTTCTTTTTTCTTTCCTAGGTCTTGGCTACACACTCCAGCTCACCATCTCTCTTTGTTCTGTCATTCCTGTCTATATCTTCTTGCCGTGCTCCACTAAAATCTCTTCTTTCTTCCTAGCTCAGTAGCCCATGTCTAGGCTTCATTGAAACCACCTCCTCCTCTCCAGTTTTGTGAGCACAGCTATGGGCACTGATGGAGCTGCATTGCAGCTGCTGCTTAAACTGTAACCTATGGAATAGAGAAATTCCTGCCCCTTTCTTCCTCTACTTCCTTAGATTAGCTCATTATTGCTGAACTACTCATGAGGAGTGATTAGAACATACCCATATCAATAATTTGGAGTCGGTGCCTGAAAAGCTATGACTGCTGCACTTTGGGGACTTTTTCCAACATAATGTGGCCTACTTCATAGTACGTTAGATTGAAAGGAAGCACACTAGTCTCTCTATAGCATTTGGGCTAGCTATTTTATCATTTCTCTGCTTTAACTTCACCATTTTTACAAAAAAATAAGTTTGAATTCTCAGAAAGAAGAACATATGACAGCTGAATTTATTTGAGGCACTCACCAGCTTGTAGCTACATACCTAGTACAAAAACTGAAACAATGGTTGTCACTAGATTCTGCTTTGCTGCAGTTGCCATCTTTTCAATATCTATATTAGCTTGGAAATGTCTGTTTATTTTCTGCCCATATAAATGCATATTAAAATAAATATATATATCTTAGGTCAGCTAATTTCCTCTAGAAAGTCTTTCTCCCTCTGCCCCATGACTATGCACAGCATGAAAATTGTTTCATTCAACAAAAATGAAAAAAAGTAATTATACCAGTCATAATTTAACACTTAAAGGAGATGTTCTCCGAAGGAGGAGCAGCACACATTAAGTGCTTTCCTATAATTTCTGATATCCATGGTGGCTGTCGCACACTAGCTGAAGCTCATAAAAATTTATCAATGCTTGACAATGCACTTGGAAAGACCAAATCCTCTGGAAATATGCTTTACTGGGGAAACACAAGAAAGCTGGATTGCTTACAATGAAATGATTGAAATGACTGCCAAGAAAAATGCATGCAGATTTCATTATAACTATTAATCTAATAGGTTCACATTGTACTCTCTATTTAAATCAGAAGCATATCTACAATTTCCCACACTTATACTACTATTAGCATTAGGTGAAGAAAGGTAAAAACAGATGAGGCATCAAGCTTAGGATTGCAAGCACAGTGTGTAACCTAGAAGCAGCAATGACCATTTTCTCTGATGTAGAATAGAAATGGAAACAACCACAACCTTACAGACCTCTCCAGCCAATTTGTGTTCCATGCAACGGGCTGTGCTCTGTTTTGGTTCCAAACAGTCCTGCACTCAGGCATTCAACCACTGTCTTTCTATCCCCATTACCCTCACATTCCCATTCTTTGACTATTTTTTTCTCCAAAAAGCTAAAAGAAACATTGGCACTAGAAAATTAATTCTAGGTATCAAAGGTTGATTGCAACCCATCTCTGATGTGATGGCTTAACCACAAGAAAACAGGACTTCAATGTATCACTGCCTCGCCTCCAGGAACTGCAGGCATGGGTTCGTATGCTACAGATGTCTTTTTGCCTCCATACAATATCAAATTACATGCCTGTAATTCATGTAACCAGTCACAGAAACTTTCCACTTCCCTGCAACAAACTTGAGTCCTTTAGTAAGTATGGCATAAAAATATCACATGCTAAAAGAAGGGACACAGAGAGTTCAAGGTTAATGCCAATATCTGACAATAAAATATGTCCCAAATACAATAAAAATAAGATGTTAGGAAGCAAATGATGCTTCATGTTACAGAAAAGGATTTTAAAAACTCCAATTCGGTATCAGTCTCAGGTAGGGAAAAATTCCTTCCTGAATTTCTGGACAAATCCAAAGGGCAAATCCAATGGTTGGTTTAATCACGAGTTTTTGAGCAATATATATCAATCAGACACCTGTGAATTTAATGCCACTAAGTGTTGCATACATCTCTGTCTAGCTGGATCAGTTGCCCGGAGGAAGGTAAAAAGATGAACTCACATTACGGATCAAAAAAGGAAAAGTTTCTCCTAGCCCCTAAAAGTAATCTTTGCAAACCCTAAGGCATGTGATTAGTATAATATACATACAGTATATACAATAGGTATTATACCAAGCTTTTTAATTCAAGCCTCTATTAACTATCTTGTCAAATATATTAGGCAAATTAAAGAGTGAGTGAATCCAGGCATAGAACATTATCAATAAACTCCTGGAAAGAACTTCAGAAGTATTAACACTGAAATTCTGTTCTGTAAAATAGCACTGCATCTTACATGCTTTTAACTCTATACTTCAACACAAAAGTTTGCTTTGTTAACCTCCCACCTTATCTAAGTTACTCATTAAGGTCCTAATTGTAATAAGATATAAAGTCATAAAAATGTTTCGGTCTTAGAAGGAGACAATTTTCTAAACATATAATAGGGCCTGAATTTGTAAGATTTGAACTGCATTTGGATCAGCACAGAAAGTGAAGTACAAAGATTATGTTTGCTGTTTTGCTCAGTGGGCAGGATGCTGGAATTGAAGACAGGCCACACTATCTGTACTTTCATTTCTAGAAAAGGAGAGGTGAGAGTATTCAGTCTCATGATCAAAACAATGATAGCTGTGATAGAGTGAAAGTTAGAGTGAAAGTGAATTTCCTGGCCGGCTATTTTGGATCCACCAAGAGAATCTAAGGATCTCAGATCAATTAATCTACATGGTAGGACTCTCAACCATATGTTCCTGCACTTACTTTCTACCACTTCTATGTTTTCCAAAAGAATCAAGTTTCGACAGAATCAAGTTGTGGTGCTGTATTCATTTCAGAGAACAACTTTGCATGCTGCTGTTGTGTTGAGCGCATGGTTTCTCTCTAGCTCCCTAAAAGTTTTCTGCAGCAATGTGGCTGTGGAGGAAAGTGTTTGGCTTTGTGGTACTGTACAGACACAGAAAAAGAACTTTCAGTTTGATGGGATCAAAAACACTCTTGCCACTTTGAAAAAGTTTTAATTTGTATGTACTGTTTCTATAGTCAGGATATGTTATGCAATTAACATCAGACCCAAGAGCTACAAAGATGAACCTAAACATATCCATAGTATTACTGAGCTCAGTAATTACTGGCTCAGTACGTAATGGGGAAGGAAGTATAATCAAAGAAAATAACACATGGCATCCAAAAGGCTTTTGCAGCTTTTTAATTAACAAAAAAAATAAGAAATGGGGTTGCTGAGAACTCCTTGTTACATAGCACTTATTGTTCACTATTAAATGTTTCTTTGCAAATCAGATAATCTGCAGTGAACTGGCACTGACAATCTTTGTTTTAATAAAGTCATTCAATCACAAGCCTTTTAGTATCCAGAAAATTTAGAACTCAGAGTTGTCTCATGTTTTCAAAAGTGGATGCTGTCATTTCTATGTTTTTCTGTTTTCTGACAAGCACAGCAGTGAGGACAGGAGCAGCTGAAATCAGCCTAGATAAAACACAGTCAGCAGGAGTCCTGCTGGTGTGTTGCAAACATATCTTGTAATGGACATGAACGTGCAACCTTTCTGCCTGTGAAGGCAGCTTAAGGTTTTGATTATGAGTTATCAGGAGAAGATTGTGACTCGTTTATCAATCAGATCATCTCTCAGCTTATCCCTATCAAGGAGGAGACTTGCTGTCATTTCTCTCCTTACAGTTTCCCTGGCCCAACAGTTAAGAGTTTTCAGCAGGGAACCAAGCTCAGGCACTCTGCAAAAGTCTCTACTAGATTTATTAATCACCCTGATTTTCAGCTGACCTCCAGGCCATTTTTAATAACAGAGGCAGAGGTTTAGTTATTGAGACTTTTACTCCCAAAGGAGTCATATTTTCTTAATATATTGTTTTAATTTATGTAAACTGCCCAGGTGCCAATGTGATGGGCAGTATAACAGATATGAAAAAACTAATTAAAAGACAAAGAGTAATTGAACAGCTTTGGTTAAATCATGATAAAAAAGAACCTAATACAATTCTAAGCAGTGAGCAAGGCAGAATCTCTTTTATCAGACTTGCTTATCACGTGCAGTTCAGCATGCAGT
>JAVCKT010003265.1:0-11957 GCA_032273925.1 Rhynchotus rufescens | reverse complement strand
AATGGAACTTAGTTTCTATTTTATGTATTTATTTGCAGTCTCTCCTCCAAAGTTATTGGTCCCAATATCCTTGATTCTTTCGTGTCGCAAGTGGGAGCGATGTAACATTCAGTGACTTCTGGGTGACATGAACTGGTTAAGACTATGTGCTAAGAAGAGCCTCGCTGAAGGCTGTAGGGATCTGCACAGTTTTAAAGGCCAACTTGTTTAACAGAGTCTCCTGGGTCTTGGTGTATATGAGGCAGCAGAGGAAGCTCCATCTGCTTAAAATTTTAGTTTAAATTTCAACTCCCACTTGACTGCTCCAACCTCAGCCTGCTTGTGCAGGAGCAGGGCTGCTGCTCTGTGGAAGCTGCTGCTTTCTAGCCTGCCTCAGGAGTAGCTCAGGCCTCGGAGGCCGAGCCTTTTCCATGCTGGCTCCAGGAGACAGGGAAATTATTAATTTTCAGAGGTCTGTCCCATTAGCTAATGGTATTTACTCTTTAATGCGGCTCTTGCCGCTTTCTCGCTCTTGCTGTTGTTTGACTTGGTGTCTGGGAAAATGGAAAACGTGACGTCAGGGGGGAGCTGCCTTCCTACCCGTTAAACATGTTACTTGGTTCTCCTCGGGCAGATCACGCTGCTCCACGTCGTTTAGAGAGCTTAAAAATCAATCAGGTGATTGCTAACCTGGGCACCTCTTCTCTTTAGAGTAGAGAATGTTACCAGACTGAAAATATTTCTTTGGGGTTTTGTTTTGTTTTTTGTTTCTATCCAGAAGCAGATAGACCTTTGTTTGCATTATTCACTAACTATATAATAGTAATAATACTGCCTAATATTTAATTTTTAAAGAACTGAACAATATATGCTGTAATATGTTTAGATTTGAAAAGAAATTCCTGTTACCCAGCACAATTTTTCAAACTTGAACCTTCCAAAGAAGATTTTTGCCTTTCTTTCCCAGCTAGTACAGAGGAAATCTTAAAAATCTATAGGCCTCCCTTATATAACAGAGGTATCAGTCAGCAGACCAGCTTGGGACAGTGGTCTCAACTCTCTCCCCAGGTAGTACAGTATACATGAGCCTTTATGTGTTTTGCTCTTTAAAATCATGCTGCCAATAGGAGTTCAAGCTGAAAACCCAGAATTATTCCTGCTAGCTGATGGAAAAGACTGGAGGCTTTATGACAATTTTCCTGTACTAATGATTTATTTGGAAATGCTTTTTCTATTTTGCAGAAGAAGGCAATAGCAACTAAAGAAAATATCAATCTTCAGATGGAGTTTTGTGCTCTGATATATTTGACTCCTGCTCCTAATTTTGTGCTTCTAGCAGCTTGTTGACTGTTAGAAGCTTTGTTAGTCTTGTTGTAGTAGTCTGCCCTGTATTTTCGCAACATCTAAGTCTATTTTATGTTTTTCTCCTAGGCAGTATGTATAGATGTAGAAAAAAGCGAGCGTGTCGTTGAATCCTTTCAAGCTGATGTAAACAAGTTAAAAAGGCAAATTGCGCAAAGGAAAAATGAAAAAGAGCAAGAAATAAGTAAGTTGCCTTCTCACTTCTTTCAAAAATGGATGCTGTAAATACAAAACACTTTGTAAGTTGAGGAGTGCAACTTAATTCCATAGCAAAAGGGGAAAAATCATATTGGGTGCAGTATGTGATGGTCTTGTATTGAATGAGTTTACCTGAACTGCAAATATTTATCCAGTGCTAGTAAACAGAAAACATAAGAGAAAGACACAGGACTGTAGAGGAAGAATGAGGCAAGTTAATTATGTAAATAACACAGGGAAAGATCTGTGGTAGGAAAGGAAAAGTGGAGCAAAGCCAGGAATGGAAAAAGCAGGACTAAAGCACTGAGCGACTCCTTTTGAATTATTAAAGAGTAATAAGGTACTGTGCTTGCAGGCCAGCAGCGATGGAAGGTTTGTGGAAGTCTTCACTCCTTCCCCAACCCAAATACAAGCCTCTCCTCTTAAATCATGATTTCTAGATTTCTAATCAGTCCTTTTTAATAGATTTTTTTCCACTTGTTCCGTGTTTCTTAAGCTGTGGTATCTAAAGTTGTGGTCTTAATCATTAGAGTGCAACCCAAAATAGTGTTTACCAGTTTCTCAGCAGCTGAGTACAGTTAATACAGGTTTATATTTATAGTCAAATCCACAGTAAATCATAATTCCTTTTTTGCAGGACTAAACTGGTTTCCTCATTTTGTAGTTTGTGCAGTTCTTTAGTCCTAGGCACTTTTTCCAAGTTGATTTATTTAAGATGACTTTGAATTCCTGTTCTAATACTTCAGTATGCCTTTAAGTTAGTGTTCTCTATAAATTTAAAACAAACATTCTTCTTAAATTCAGTCATTTAGGTGATTAGTGCAAGTCTAGTTCCAGCTATGAGGCAAAGCTTTTGGAATTTAATTCTGAAGCATCTTCCCATTGCAGCTAATCACTCTGTCAAACAGCTTTACAACTGTGCTTTTTGTTTGTTCTTTTTTGTTTTTGTCCTCACACTGTTTTCAATAGTCTCTTTATTATGAAATGCTGAGACACTGAAATCCTTAAAAGCCAAATATCATTTCCCTGGCTGCCCTGTGCTCCTGCTTCAGTTGTTGAAACCATGAGGATCACAGAAAGACTGTGTCCTTAGCAGGCAAATTCATAGAAACGGCATTAAGTCAGAGGGATATTTTTACCAATTCTATACATTTTCATACAGGAAGCAGATTAGATTTGGGTGATTATATGTTTCCAGGTGCACTGAGCAACATATTTTACTAACATTATGGTCGTGCAAGAGGCCTCACTGTGGATCACCACGTTAGGGGTGTAAAAACACAGGTTCCAAAGATGTTTCGTGCCCACAGGGCTAGCGAGCAGCCCTGAATGTGAGATCTCACGTGAAGGCAGCTGCTTGGCTAGCAGAAGGTCTCCGCAGGCCAGTAACCTGGGAAGGATCAGGCTACATCACGGGAAGGAAGGTTGGTTTGGTTTCAAACAAGTATCTGAGGAGAGCTGAGGCTGCTTTGCCTAGTGTTTATGGGATTGTCTACTCTCCCGAGAGGCTCTGTGAGAGAAAGCACAAAGAAGTGACTTTAAAGAGGAAATATCAATTGAAAATGTGAACATTAGTGGAAGTTAATGTGGGCAGCTCAGAAGTAAAGCAGGCCGTGGGTACAGAGCAAGTCACGCTAGGTGGGGAGGAGCAGGGACTGTGAGAATTAGTGTAGCTGCTCCCTGATGCAGGGAGAGAAGGCAGAGCCACCAGGGAGGTGCCGAGATGAACTGCTGGAAGGCAGCGCTAAGTGGGAGAAGTTTCTGGTGGATTTGTGGCATCTTCCTGGTGAAAATGCCCCCCCTGGGTTACTGCGCACGCAGAAGGCAGCGGGGTTGCCCTAGGTGTTCAATTCCCGTCGCGACTCGTCTTGCAGGTTTGGGTAAGGGAGCCGTTAAGATGATCAAGACGTGCAGCACTGAGGTTCACGGATGCCCTGAGAAATGCAGCAGAGGGGCGTTTGGCAACCTCAGGGAGAAGGATGTATCAAGAAACAAGACTTGACCTGATGGTTAAGGATAGTATATGCCGTGTTGTTATCCACATAATACTTGGAATTGCCAGATTGAGGGGAGAGAGCCAGCGCTGGAGCTTGAAAGCAGTGCCAGGGACATGCACTAAGGGGAGGCCAGCAGGGAGGAGGAAGGTGCAGCCTGGGTGGTGCCTTCTGCCCAGGTGCTGTGAAACATGCTCTAATGTAAGCAAAGTACCCTGACTTTCCTCTGTTCTTGCAGGACTGCAGCAAGCAATTTTGAACAGGCCAATGCCGCCAGATAACCTGGAACCTCTGTTTGTGCCGCGGATGTCCTACACTGGCTTTGCTGTGGAAGGCTGCACGCTGGAAGATGCGGATGTCTCCGATCCTCCCCCTCCTTACTCTGATTTCAGCACAACCGGTCAAGAAAGCACTGCTGGCCACGGTCTCCTAGAGAGCAACGTGTTCATGCCCCGACCGCAAGCAGTAGGTTCTTCCAGTTACGTTTCAACAACTGCAGGCTTGAAATACTCCGGTAACGGGGCGTCGCTGCCATCCTCCCAAAGAGCAGCTGGTGACAATGTTGATGAATCAGAAGACAGTGATTATGAGAACTTGCTCGAACCCACAGAGTCGTCTGACAGTGAATACTCACAGACAAGAGATTCCCGACCCTCCACACATCCCGATGGCGATGCCAGGAACACTCAAACCTCTCAGATTTAATAGAAGGAGAAAAAAAAAATGGAAAACTTTTTTTTTGTTTTTCACAATTGTTACAGAAAGATTTTGGGGATTGAACCTGGAGGAAATGAACTACACAGGATTACTGTGCACACAGAACGTTAGAAGACTTGCACTAGATGGTTTATTCACCTTGTGATGCATTTTGCAAGTTTTATAAAGGAATCATTAGGATAATCAAGTTGTACTAATACTGATGAGGTTCATGGATGTACTGGTAAATTTAGGCAAGATGAAATTTATAGAGATCTTGTAGCTTTTGTTGCCGTATCTTCTTTAAGACAATAAATTGGGATGTAGTGACTAAGCACAGTTAGTGTACAAATAATGTTCTCAAATCAAAACTTACCTCTTGCACTATCATGCCTTGAATTTTAATTTTTGAAAGGGAAAATGTATCAGCCGCCTTCAGAACAGCTTTCTGCGGGAAGCCCAACTGGCCTTTGCAAGGAAAGGAAATCTTGATAATTCCGAGGAGCCCGACTGGGACAAACGTGCTCTGCCGCCTCCTGTCAGCGAGTGCTCCCAGCAGAGGAGGGGCTGCTGTCAACTTTTTTACTAGCAGAATGTGCGTTTCACTTACACGATGGTTGCCTTTTTCTATAAAGGGTCCGGGGGGTGGGATGAGTGGTAAATCATCCAAATGAATGTCACAAATCTAATTCTTTTGGTTTTGCTGGGTTTACAATGACTTTATGCCACACTAGCCTCCTTTATTGTCTTTTTTTGGTTTTATATAAATATGAAGTGCACATATAGAAGTAAATGACTGACAAAAGCAGTAAACTCCACCACGAATAGATTTTGAAATCTGCAAATTACCGACACCAGAGACTTGCTTCTGTTTTATTTGCATCTGAATATTGGATTTTCACTTCTGTATGAGTTATTTTGTGTAATAAATAGGGGGTGGGGTAGGAGAAGATTGCTCAGAGGCTCCCCTGGGTGCGTTACCTCCTTTCCTCTGGGTGAAATGTGTAAATGATTATTTCAAGTTGAATTACAGCTCTCGCCAGAAAATTGCCGCTTTGGAGAAATGAAGTGTGGTATCTTTAGAGAATTTCATGTTGGGATGCACTTACTTTTATTTAATGACTGCTTGTATACTAACGTTGCCCAAAACATGTGAAATTGTGCCACTAAAACAGTTGTATTATTGGACTTTAGCCCTGATGTGTAAATGAGGAAATAGGCAGCTTGAGCTGACCTCAGCTGCAGCCTCTGTCGCTGCGAGGTGTGAATAACCCTTTCTCTGGTCTGTACCTGGAAAAACACCCCACTTGCTTCAAAGTTTAAATATACCACGTCGCCAACAGACTAAAAGTTCCGTGTGTATCGTAGGCGAAAGCCTCTTCCTCAGCCTCTCTCTGCCTGTATTAAATTAAACAGAAGGGCTTGGGCCAAAAGGAGGTGTTGCAAACGCCGCTGCTGTGGGGCGCGTTGCAGCCCCTCGGCACCGGGGCTGGTGGGCCCGTGACCTTCCTCTCGTCAGCCTTAAACCCACGCGTTTGGTCCCGGCCTGTTGCAGTCCCCACGGGTGTATTTGGCAACAGCGGGAGCGGGAGGAGGGCGCCTGCACTTCTGTTTCGCACAGAAACCTGCAAAATGTACATCTCTGACAAAGCAGTTAACTGTGACAATAAAATCTTATTTAATCCCGTCATTTTATATCTTCATGCTTGTCAGGTTGCCCGTCCGTGAAGTGATGCAGCAGAAGCAGAAATGCGGCTCAGAATCCCAGCAAGGCCGAGGTGGGAAGGGACTTCTGGAGAGCATCTAGTCCAGACCGTATTTAATAAGGTGACTGGTTGGTCTAGTCACTTTGGTTTCTCTTCTGTCACTTAGCGCCTTTTGTTTGGGCCTGGGCTCTGCTGGAGAAGTCAGCACCGGTGGAAATGACGTTGCCTGCAGCGTCTCCTGCGTGTCCTGCCCTCACCGTGGCCTGCAGCTGCCCGGTGAAGCCTGGCGGGCCTGAGTGCCGTGGAACTGGGGAATTCTTACTGCAAAAGAGGCGTTTGCTGGTAGGCTGCAAGTCCTCGCCCTAATTTCTTTTACCATCTGTTCTATTCTTTTTTTTCCCTTTCTGGTTACTCTGAGTTAACAGTTTGGCCCAAAACTCTCGGGTGTTTAAAAGCAAAGAGGTGCAGAATTTGATGCGCAGCTGCTGTGTGGCAACGTCTGGGAACGGCCAGTGTATTCCCAGGAGGATCCTTTGGGGCACCTTGGCATTTGTGTGGATTTCCTTTGGGTGCAGCTTGGGCGGCTTTTAGCCTTGTGTTCGTTGTCCTGATCCTCCAGTGCTCTGGCAGATGGAGAGCTCCTTGGAACGGGTCTGGCCCAAGTTCTTTGGACTTTGGGCTGGTTCCTGGAGCAGCAACGCGGCCTCCAACCTCATCCCGCTGCTCTGGCTCTGCCGCGGTGGCCCTGGAGCTGTAAAGGGCCGAGCTCCAGGGGACCCTGGGCTGCTCTTTGCTTGGAGGATATTGCCCTACTTCCCAAAACCAGGAAGGGACCAGTGGTCGGTCCCTTCTGACCACTGTGAAGGGGAGCAGAGAAGTTCCGACGGACGTGGCAGGACCCGGGCGATGACACCCAGGTGCTGCTGAGCTGAGAAGGGCAGCGAAGAGCCCCGAGGAGAAGGTGCCTCAGACCGGGCAGCGGTTCCGCTGCCTTCGCTCCCGTTCCAGAACCCGGCTGGTTCTGTCCCCTTGGCAGCAACAAAGCAGCAGCCGGGTCAGCGCCTTGCGCCCCGCGCAGCCAGTGCAGACGCCCCAAGGGACCCATGGAGCCCCCCGGCGCGGGCTGCAGCTGCTCCGCACCGCCCGGGCACTCCGCTGCTGCGGCTCTGCGGATTCCTGTTTTTCAAAGCTCAGCTCCCCCATTTTTCCATAAATCTGAGGGTCCTTCTGCCTTGATTCTGTTCAGCGCCTGAGGATCCCTCTGAACACGGATTAAGTTTCCTGAGTAGCCGGGAAGCGCTTAAGAAATCCCTGCAGGGAACAGGGGCAGTCGAGGCGGATCGTTTGGCGAGGGCGAGAGCGGAGGTAAGGCTGGTTATTAAATTATTGTTGCAAAATGGAGCAAATCCTGCTTCCCGCAGGGTTAGGGGAGAGGGTGCGGGCAGGCTTCCCTAGGCCTGGTTTTAGCAACGCTGGAGTCTGCAAGTGCTGCAGGGCTGAACCCAGCATGCCCGCCTCTCCTGCAGCTCCGTGCTGTGCTGCAGGGATCCCATAGGGATCCTCGATGGATCCTCTATGGATCCATGGGGCGTAGCTGGCTGTGTCAGCACAGTCTCTCATAGTAATAACAAATGTCTGATTTGGGGCATAAACGTGGCATTTTTAAATAAAATGTTCCAGATTCACAGAGGAGTTTGTTGAACAGAACTGTATGGATCAAATCCTCTGGATGTACTTTTACAGGCTGAGCAATAAGAATTCCTGGCCGAAAGGCAGTATCAGAGATGCTGCTTGGTAGGCAGGGTTTTCCTACATAAGCTTTTGAAGTGTTTCCAGGTTTTCCTGTTGTAGATTTTTCCCTCCAAGGGGAGGGGCGGTACCGAGAGGGTGTCTGGGCGCCTTGTGCTGAATTAACATGAAGCAGTCACTTGCTTGGAGAGAAAACACATGTTTTACTGAAAAGAACTTGCTGCATATGTCTGGCCTTGAGGACAACTCTAGATTTGTTCGTTCATCGTAATTTGAGGGGCTTTAGGACTTTCATTATTGTGCTTTCTTCAAATGATTTAGGCTTTGGAGCCAGTGATTCTGAGGTTGTAACTATTACTGGGCCAGCAGCAGTGTTTTTATGTGTTGCTTATTAAGATTTATTTTTAAATTCTTTATGGTTGGGGGATACACGAGCAGGACTGACACCACCACCCTGTGACCAGCATGAAACCGAGCACCAAACTGCAGTAAACTCTTCATTTGGGCTGGATTTCAGGTGCCGATCGAGCCCTGGCGCCGGTGGTTTCTCCTGGCCCTTGCAGCTTGACCTGTTGGTGTGCTGCCCGTCCTGGCACCAGGGCTGCAGCTGGGCAGAGCCGCGGGCACTCGCTGCCTCCGGGCTGTGAAACTCGCCCTCCCTTGCTAGGTATAATTGACAAGAGAGCGGCACTAAAATCTGCGCATAAATGTGGTTACCCTTGTGGGAAGGGTCAGCTAGAGCACAGGCCGTGATGAGGGGACCTGCATTCTGCCAACCGGCTCATCCCTTGGGAATCAATGGTTTACGCGGGCGAGGAAGCCCCGCTCCGGCCGGGCCGGGATGGCGGGATTATCGGAGCGGGATCTTGGGCTCCCGGGCGCTGCTCCAGCAGCATCCGCGGCCGCGATGCCCAGCGAGGCCGGCGGCTCCGCGCCGTCCCGGCGAGGTTTGCGCCATGCAGCTCTCCCGCTGACCTGCGTGTGCTTTGCTTTGCAGTGCAATTTGCTTAGCATTGCAATTTGCTTGGTATTTGGAAGGTGTTTTTCTATGAACAAGCCTGGATCCCACTTGGGAGGCCGGTGGAGGCCGGGGATCCGCTCCCGACCGCACCGGCACCCGCCCCGTGCGCAGGACGCTTGGGCTCTCTTGCTCCGTCACCCTCAGAGTTTGCCACATTTTGCTCTGAAAAAGCTCAAGATCAGCCTGTCTGCAAGGAGCCCTGGGGCAGACTAACCCCTGCTTCCTATTGTAGCGCACGGAATAAATCTGGGGCTTTCAGTTTTTGAGAGCACTGCAGAAATGTAATCGGCTCAGCGGCTGGGAGGAAGGCTCTGCCCGGCCGGCTGCACTGTGACGCTGTGCAAGCAGCAAGGATCCTTATTTTCCCCTTTATTTCCTTCTTATTCTTCATCCCTTTTCTTTCCCTTCTCTGCAGTCTCTGGTGCTGCATCCCCAGCCCAGTGCCTTGATTCCAGCCTGGTCCCTAGGAGCCCCTTTGCGCTGCAATCAAGGAGATCGGTTACAATCCAGACCTGTTTTGAGGGGAAACCCGAGCAAACGGCCACGTCAAGCTCAGCGTGTTCTCTGAGCTTAACCTAATCCTTTCTAAAGCTTTATTAATGCCAAGTTAAATTTCAAGCCTGTCTCTTTATTTTGGTTTCCTCTGCAGCTTTATTCAGCATTGAAGTGAGTCTCGAGTCTCACAGGTACCTCGAATCTTTTGAGAAAGCAACAAATCTGTTTAGCATCCGAAATTGTGAATTGGAAAAAAATCTTCCTTTTATTTCCAATAGCTTCCCAATCTAGTTTGAAATTTAAAGGATTGACCTTAACAGAAAACTAATGCTTCTCCCCAGAAGGAAGCCCATCCCATTCCTGGGGATGCAGAGCTCCCGGAATGCGCGGGAAGTTTCCAAGAAACTTCTCCAAACAGGCTGCTCGTGCTGATTCTGAGCAAGCAATGTGCTTGCTGTTTGGGATATTCTGAAAGATCGGTGTTTAATGCACAGAATACTCACTTTTAACTTTATCAACTTAAGAGCGCAGGGCCAGGCTGCTGCCGCGGCCAGGCCAGAGTGCACAGCAAAGGGACGGGCAAGCGGCACTTCCATGAGAGCAGGTTTCCATCCGAAAGATGGTCTTGGCATCTGTCCCGCTGCACCAGCACCCTGTGCACTGGCACAGGTGGAAGGAAAAATAAATGGGGTTGTTTTAACAAAAACCTCCGCGGTGACCCGTGCAGTCCTGCAGCCCCTGGGTGAGGCAGTGAGCACGTCCCAGGCTGCAGGACTCTGCCTCTTTGCTTTCCCATGGCATTTTTATCCCTCTGGCTGCTGATTGCGACCTCTTCCTTGAAATAACTATTTTGAGAACTCTCCTGTAAAAAAGGGGGCCCCTTTTCCATGCCACACACACGGGCACCTTGTTCATTGCCAAGTGTACAAGCGGGTTCAGCTCCTGAGGAAAACGTCCCGAATGGCAGGGTAGAGAACCCTTGAGTTTCACCTGAAACCAGGCACATAAACCCATCAATACCAGACATTTAAAGCCTATCTCCAACAGCGGCAAATTCCAACCACGCTTGTAGACACATTGGATCTGACCACAACTTTTCATTAGCAGCACCACGGTTATTCCATGGAAGGCAATAGCCGCTGGGGTGGTACCTGACCTGCCATAAGAACCTGCTTGGCCTTTTTTTCCTCCTGTACTGCTCATTTTTAGAACCTCTGAGTAATTCTTCGCTGTACCTGCCCCGTCATTGTGGGGGTACCATCATGAGAGCGTCTCCAGCACGAACACTTTGTGCTTTTCCCGTCTCCAGAAGCACTCAGCCTGACACCTACTTTTGTTCTGCCGCTCCTCTGGCTCCGTGGCACTTCGAGCAGGTATTTTATCTCTCTTTTTTTAGTGGCAGCCACAAAAGGCACTGACTCAAGTCTGTCAGAATTGTCAATTTAAAAATGGGTTCGGCGTAACTACGAGAAATGAGGGCTTCTTCTTCGTCTTGTTCTTTTTTTCCAGGGGAAAAGCAGGAGACGTGAAGTATTTCCGAGCTGGGCACGGGTTCGTGGTGGCTCCATATGGGTCCATACGTCCGTCTCCAGCAATGAGACAACACAACAGAATGAACGTGCTGCAATTCAAGGGTACACTGAGCTGTGCAGTGAGGAAGGGCTGGGCTACGGAGATGGGAAATGCAGCTTTCCAGGGCAGGAAGGTGGGAAGGAAACATCTCCTCTGCTGCGGGAATGGGGCACACGAGCACCCCAAGAGACGTTCCCTAGGGAATGACAACGAACGCCAGGCGAGCCCAGCTTAAGCGCTTGGCACTAGGTCTTGGAGACAATTATCACCAAGTGCCGCCTATTAAAATTCCTATATAATAGGAGGAGGAAGATGTCCCTAAGAACATCAAAATACCTTGTTTTAAATGTAAACATAGTGCTTTCTTTAAACATTTCTCTTTGTTTCCTCTTAGTCATCATTTTCAAGGCCGAGTACTTCAATTTGCCACCAAATGCAATTCGATTTTTTTCATCCCTCTCATGTCGCATCCACTGTCTTGTCAGTTATAAAACTCTGCGGTGTTTTTAGACCATTTAGGGGAAATAGTGTTTAAAATGAATGTGATTGTATTATATGTAAGCCTTGAAATAGTCATCTGGAGCGCTGCATAAATTACCTCTGCCACAGACCATTTAATGTAAGATGGGGAAAAATAGCATGTAAACAACAACGATGATGATGATGATGGAAAACAAGAACATTTGTCAAAGTTCAGAGTCTCCACAATAACAGCAAAAAATCTCTTGTCTCTTGTGGGGTGACCTTGCATAAACGAGCTTGCACGCGCGTCTCCAGACTAAATTAGGTCTCCTTAATGCGAGCGTAACCTGAACTGGACTGTCCGCATTCCCTGGAGGAGCCGGTGCTCCCGGGATGGACCTTGTTGAGCCTCGTTCTGTTGCCCTCAAACGGATTCAACTTGTGCAGACATCAAGAGCTGGCTCCATAGAGCAGAGAGCCCCATTTTGTGTTCAGGCATCATGATTTGTATCACGGCCCCCCACTACTGCGCAAACTTATTTCTTTTTGCTGCTAGTGCACGGGAAGAAGAAGAACCCGGAGCTTTTCTTGGAGTTCGGGGCTGGTGGGTTTTGCTGTGAAGTGACACAGTGGCCTAGAAACTCCCTTGTTTCCTGCCACCTGAGCAGCCTGGGGCATTGTGATCTCCGGGCACATCCCCTCTCGGTTAATAAGCAACTATAT
>JAVCKT010003263.1:0-29535 GCA_032273925.1 Rhynchotus rufescens | reverse complement strand
TGCTTTCAGGGTGCAGTTTTCCCACTCACCTGGTAAGCAACTCTGAAAATCTCTCCCAGGACTTCTGTTGTTGTGCTGGCTTCACGAAAGCTCTACGGGTCACCACTGATTTGAAGGAAAAAGAATATAAATTGACATTTCAACTTGGGGATTGGCTGGAAGCAATAAATCAAACTATCAACCATGAAGCAACTTTATACCCCAGGACAAAATATCAGTTTGTTCTGGTGAAATCCATCCTGCGTTAAAAAGTCAAGTCAGCTTCCCAGGAGGGAAAGGAGGCCAAAGACAGATGCAATCTGCAAGGGGGTTATTTTTAAACCCTGCTGGGAACTACTTGTCAGGATCTTGTGCACGGGGTGCAAAGGCCAGAACTCCCACAGACATGGAAGAGGTCAAATCAGAGCAAAGAGCTGTGAAAAGGAAAATGTGATGATACTGGTTGTTCCCTCTTAAAACAAAGCACCCAAACCTCTGGATGAGTAAGTCATCAGCTACAAACCTTTGGTTTGAAAGCCACTGCTAGCAGACAACGCTGAGTTGATCCATATACTACTCACCTGTCATAAGCTTTTTACTTACACTCAAGGTGGCTCTGAGTAAAATTGATCAAGAGCCCTAATCAGTCCCACCATTATCTAAAGATATTGTTCATAAAAGAAGCTTTTCAGTCAAACCATATTAAAAGGAAAAAAAGTAAGAAAAAAAAAGTAAGAAAAAAGGTTCAAAACAGCAAGCTGTTTGTACCTGTGGAAGGAAAAAATCAGTGCTGTTCTGTGCAACTCAGCATAAAAAGAGTTTCTCCCCTTTTTAAAGTGTTACTCAAAATCCAGCTCAAGCCCTCTGCAAATGGAGAACTTATGTTCTTACCTTGTCCTGGGGAAAATAGCGATGGTTCTGTCATTGATTTCAATGAGAGAAAAATTAAGACTCTGATGGCTTGTTAAGCCCCAGATTCTGGATTATTTTATAGACAGCCATTAACAGCTGTAATTTCATCCAGCTGCTACATATTTACGAGTGTTTTATGTTTATACTATAACATTAAAGGTTCTTCCTCCTCCTATGACATTCAACACCATCTCTCTTTATTGCAGGCTTCAGAAAAGAGCCCCTTTCCACAGAACCAAACGCCATTCGCACTACACGTGTTGCCAATTTTCCATCAACACAATAGCACATTTCTATGCCCTGAGGTGCCTCCAATGAAGATCCTCCTCACGGCCTCCAAAGGCCAAGCAGTGAATGTAAAGGACTCCAAATGAGCTCTCGAGGTACAGTCTTGAGAGGGACAGGGAAGCCAAAAGATGGGGCTCTGAAACTGGCCTAACTTGCCAACACTGAGCTGCTCCCCAGGCTTTAGCCCACCACCCACATTGCCATCCATCTGCTGCACTGCAGGTCCAATAGCTGCTTTCATGTCGAGTTATTTGGGAATCCACTGGTTTTTAAGTGACCACCAAACACGCAAGAAACAGGTGGATTTTGGACCAGCTCTGCTGTGACAGCCTTCCATATGTTGCCTTTGCCAAAACTTCTGCTTTGGCAGAACAGCTGTTTCCATTTGGTCTCATCCCATACACAGTATTCCCAATTCCTGGCAATGGGCACGATGTGCAAACTCCACTAATAACACAATCCAACACTCAAACGTTTTAAGTTACCTTTTCACTGTAATAAATCCTCTCCAGTTTTTTGTTTTGTTTTGAATGGACAAGTCCCCAGGATACCTATCTCTTTCTCAGATATGCTGAATGCTTTAACTTAATACATACCTCATATGTGGTTAAAAAATGACTGCAAGGCTCTGAATATTTAGGCTTTGCTGCTGATTGAATTGGATGATCTGGAAGATTTTTTGTTTTCTATTTTGCAACCTCTCCAGTCTTGGAACAGAATTTCAAATATTCACATAATTAGCTACATTTTAAGATTGATAAGACATGGACAGTTTTACTTGGAAGCAGCAAAGCAGGGTTTGGACAAGCTGAACATCTGCGATGGACAAAACAAGGACAAAGATAGAAAAGTGTATTCAGAAATTGCCAAAACACCTTTGCCTCCTTCCCACCTCCACACGTCCAAAGCAGTCTGGGACCGTAGCCACCTAATTCTTCCCTGGGAAGAACTAAAGTCAGCCCCTTATATCATCATATTATAATGTTATAATCCATCAGTTTAATGGCAACTATCATTTATCAGCTCTAGGCCTGAGCCAATAGCAATTTGGGGGAAACGTATCCAGCATTTTCTGGATTCTCCTGTAAGTCTCGGGCTGAACAGGGAAGTTGGTTTCCTCCAGTTTGCCACAAGGAGCACACAACAATTCTGCATTGAAGAACATCAACTTCTCTACTGCAAACTATGATTAATTTTAAAGAAAACAGAGTGGATAACTTCATGCCCCGTTAAACTAGTAATTCCATTCTGCCTTGCTGGACTTGGGCAAGGCTGTTCTCATCTCCACTCGGCTTTCCTCAGCCTCCGAGCCACCACTGCAAAGTGGTATTAATTAAATACAGATGTTCTCCTCCTCAAAGTGCTGACTAAGGAATGTCAAGTCCTGTCTCCTCAGACGCTATTAGGGGCCCATTGGGTTATCTAAACACTTCCAGAAAGTACTGCAGTGTACTGCAAATTGCAGAGCTACGAGTGGACACTCCAGGCTCTCTTATCCATAAGCTTCCAGTCATGTTGCAAGTGCTGCAGTGCCTCCAAGGATATCTCTGGACGTGCTGATACGGGCTCACCCCCTGGATAGCTAAAGCCAGAACACGCTATTTCCAGCGGCCTTTGGCACTGACAAGAAACAGGAGAGCAACCTGCATCCTGGCAGTGTAACGGGGACCTCGTACCACACAGGAAGATGCTGCTTCTCCCATAGCTGCTCTCTCGGAGAGGGAAAAGCCATTCACAGAGCAGCTCGTCTGAACATCCAGCTAATGGAGTGAGGAAACCACTCTGCAAGGGGAGGTGAAAGGAAATTTTGCAAGATTCATTCCCCACAATAACAGTTTAATTTCAAGTGCAGCTTCTTCAGCACACAAGGGTTTGCTGGGAAGGTTGGAACCTACCTTGAGCTTCAAGAAACTGGCCAGAGTTTCTCCTACAGGCTTGGGAGCTCAGCTGTAAAGACAGCACATGGTTTTCTGAACATCTAAATGGAAGGTAACAGCAAGCTATTTAAACACATAAACAGCTCTGATGTCAGCAAATAGCATCACTACTCAGAGGGGGCACTTGCTTGGGCCTGGAAATTGCAGCAGGTCTCCTCTAGGCCCGCTTTGCATCCAACTCCCTAGGGAAGGGCATGCCATTTAAAAAAAAAAAAGAGAAAAGAAAAGAAAAAAAAAACAGCTTTACGTTTTCTCCCATAGTTGTCCCTTTCAGTTTATACAAGTTGCTTAAGCCCTCATTTTTTAAGGCACATTTCTGAGCAGTTATTATAAGAACAGCATCACCTGCCCTGCAAGCAAAGCAGAGTTCTTAAGGTTTCCCACTTGCAATGGCAAAAGCTCCCGTGGCAGAAGGCGGACACCAGCTTTGGGTTGTAGCAAGTTTCTCCACCACAATCTTTGCTGTTTTCACTCCCAACATCATCTTGTTCTCTTCTCCTTTGCATTATGGAGACTGGCATGTTAGTGAGCCCTATTTACAGACCTGGGAATCTCATCACGATGTTTTATCCTGTTGCTGACCACTTAGCTAGTTTTTAATTTAGAATATCATTTCAAAGACAATTCCTCAGTGTAATTGTATAATTTCACGCCTGAAAGGTATTTCAAATCTCCTTTTAATTTTCAGTGTTGATTTCCTAGCTCCTTGGAGCTGAATCAAAAATTTAGGAAAGTCTTTCTTCCTGAAAGTTTCTTTAGGAAGAAAAATGTTCTATATACCATAGCTAGGTAAGATGATCAGTCATGCTGGCAATCTGTAGGGAAAGCCAGACTCCTGGTTTTCTTAGATTCGTTCCTGCATCCTGTTGACTTTTCCCCATTCTCCTGCTCCTCCAGCAAGGCAAGACATGGGCGAGAAGTCCCATTCATATTTTGTTCTTAGCTTTTCTTTATCCTTCCAGTTCATATTACCCACTACCCAAGAAAAAAAAATATGTTTAAATTTCTACATCTCACCTCTTTGTGATCAACAAGAATTTCCCATCAAATTTTGGAAGGCAAATTTGAAACCTTGCATCATCTTCCCACTCCCAAAGTCAGTAAGTTCCTGTGAAACTCAGGACCTCAGCTTGCCTGCAGCACATCCATGAAATACTCCATGAAATACTTTTGGAAAGGCTTCCAAAAGCAGAGAGAGAAACCAGAAATATAACTCTCCCTTGAGAGCTTCTCCTTCCATCTGAAGTGGATAATCTATTTTGTCAGAGTCTGACGACAAACATTTTCCCTTCTGAGTGCACAGACTTTCATTGCTAGCAAATATAGGGACCGGCTGGCAGGCAACTATATAAATGACTATTACAGCATCATCCCATACATCCCTCGCAAAAGAGGCTCTCAAAAAAAGAGGAAAAAAAAGAGGCTTTTTTTTTTTTTACATCATTTCACACTATCTGACATAAGACACATTCTTTGTGCTATTTTTAGTAAAGTAATCTGTGTTTGGAGGCAATTTTCCCCCCTCGGATATTTCTGGATGTTTGATAACTGACACAGCCCCCACAAGCTAATCATTTGTCATCCTTCACCACAGAAGGTCACTTAGGACCATTTTAGCACCTCCCAGTACTTAACTGTCTAGAAGAAGTGATCGTTCTCTTTGAAGTTCAGCAAAGAGCTGGCAAGAAGTTTCCAGGACCAATTATTCCAGACTACCGGTTTCCTATTAGGTCACAGGAAAGCATCAGCTTCTAGTTGGATTTTCCAGTGTGTGCAGGTGCCAAGTAAGAGGACAAACCTCTGTGAAACCAACCTCACTTGGATTTGTGGCTGACAGCCTTCTTTTCCATCTGCTAAGGATAGTCTCTGCATTTGTCTAGCAATGAAAAGAAACATTTAGACTATTTCTGAGCATTATACGGTGCAAGAGAAATTGATTCTGGTCTATAAAAAGGTTACTTCTTATCATGGACCCTGTATGAAACCACTATGATGTTTGCTATTATCCTTGAGACGTTCATTTTATTTGTTATCCTGCATCCAAAGACATGTATCATTTTAATATCCCTGTTTAACTGGTATACATATTTTTTCAGTATTTTAATAGGATTTCTCCTCTTCTGTGAAGAACCATGAAATGTAGTATTTTTTTTTTTCACAAAGAGTGTGAAATTTGTCAGCTTTATCAGCAATTTGTGTAGAACTTGCTTCTTGGATTAAGCGTCTGACTAACTCAATGCCTCCTTCCCACATTTAGTCTACCAGATTAGAGTGTTAGAAAACACACAGCTCATCTTCTTTTCTTAAAATGGTTGTTGCACTCGTGGAACTGATACGTTTTATTGTGCATGCGTATGTTTATATTTAATTGCTGAAGCTTAACGAAGGGCATTATGCCTAATTCTCTGCTGGAGTGACTTTATTGTGCTTCCTGTACAAGCACACAGTTATAATACCTAGATGTCTAGGAGCCATGGATACAGCTTAAGATCCTGAAGCTATACTAACCAGGGGAACAAAAAGATCCCTGTCCCAGGAGTTCAGGAACAAAGCAAAAGACAAGGCCACAGGCTGGCACAGGCCAGCACTTTTAAACGAGACCCTGTTGGCATCATGACCAGTAACAATGCCAAACCACCAGAGACCTATAAATAGGAGATTTTGCCCATTTGGAAGATCCCCAGTATGCAAAATACCTTGTTATTTGTAGATTTGGGGCTTATTTGTCTTCTGCAAGAATAACCTCCAGAAAATAAGTGTGTTCTGATGATTGCCCCAGACTATAATTTAGTCTCGTATCTGCAGGTTTCAGGTTTTGTTCGAGTACATAATGGTTCGGTGGAATGCTTCCCGGCAGTCCCTCCGTGCACACTCCCTAATAACAGAGAGATCATTTATTGGAGAGAATGAACACGTTCTTGCATAATCCTCTTTTGTATGAGAAGTTTCAAGGATATGAAAGCAGCAATTATCCTCACCTTGGCTAATACAATTAAGAAATTCCAAAGTACCAAGAAGAAGCTGGAGCAATTAGACTTTGAAAATCATCTAACTATGAATTGTCATTTGCCAGCAAGCTATAGTTAGATCAAATTAAACCAAAAGATGCAGGGAATGATCTAAAAGAAGTCAAAGGCAGTGGGGTGCAATCTCCACTGCAGTTTGGAGCTGGATCCAAATCCCCCATGAGCAAGGACCACAAATTATAGGCATTTGGAAGCTGTAAGAGGACTAGACACTAAACATTTCTGCTAACCTAGGCAGAAATATTCCATTAGTTTAGTGATAACTGTGGAACTAATTATGTTCTCAATCCAATCCAAAAATGTCTCAGGTAACATGAAAAAAATCCACTTAAGTCTCTACTGCTGACTCCAGCTTCTGCGCAAGAAGTAGGCTGGCCCTCACAATGGGCTCAAATCCTGAACAATTTGTCTCTGATACCATGTTAAAAATCCCCACTAGATTGTTAAAAGTATCATCAGCAAGAAACAAAGCAGTCTTTCCAATATATGTATTCCTGGCAAGGCCCCAGATAAGCACTGCGACAAAGTAAGGCAGCACAAGGCAAAAACATGAGCATAGAAGAACTTAAGCCACCCAAAAAACGTGATCCATGAGAATGGATCCCTTTCTAGGAGACATTCAATGTGGCCAGTTCTGCTCAGCAGCAATGAGGTAGGTGACCCCTTGAGAATGCTGCAATTTTTAGCACCCAGCATCTAGTTAACACAATACCACATTTGAGGGTGCTTCAACTGCTGTGACAGGCAGCAGGGCAGAAGTGTTAATCTAAGTGAAGCTCTAATTCTGGCAAAGGTTTGGGTCAACATTATTCCTCTAGACAAGAATACGAGTCTTAGTTTATTACCTCTCCTTTGCATTTAACCTTCTTGTTTCTTTGGGCAAAATTACCCATTCCCTGAGAAATAAAAGGGGAAAGGTATACAAGGAGAAAGGAATACAAATTCACTTCTCATTTCATAGCGGAGGCTTTCATGAAGCTGATGCTCTTTCATAGTAAAAAAAAAAGGATCATCTTTGTAAAAATGAAAAGAGATTGTTAGTGCTTTTGAAAATAGGATTAAACAATAGTCTCAGCACTTATTTGTCTGCATAGGCATGTTTACAAGAAGTTTCTAAATCATTTCCCATGCTACATGTCCATTGGTATCTACTTTATGAGAGAGAATATCATTAGGGCACCAAAGAGCACTCATAAGGTTTAGAGTCAGTTCCTAATCCTGACAGTCTTTTTGCATCCCTACTGCCATTTATTTTCCCATGAAGGAGGGGAATGTTTTTATCTCCCTATGCTTGGGGATTTTACAAAAGAGAAAAAGTGCACAGTTTGTGTATGGACAGAAATGAGGAAGAGCAATTTCTGAGGGGTCTAACGCCTAGAGCACCAAGTCAAGCCATGCTGGAGAGAAAGGACAGGCACCTGGTTCAGTTGGAGTGATCTAAACCTGGAAGAGCTTTATGACTTTTTGAGTTCAAAAGAAGCCATCAGCTGTTTCTTCAGCATCCTTAGCCAGGCAGAGGCTTCTCTGCAAATTCTAGGAAATTCCGGGGGGATTACCCTGAGCGGGGTCTGCGGGGCAGCAGTGCTCCGCAGCGTACACCAAGGGAGCTCCTCTTGCTTTAATCTGGGAAAGGCAGCCTGCCAGCAGCAATGCAAAACAGGGAGTTTTCTGAACCAGCTGAAGATAAGAGACCCCCTAAAAGGTGGTGCTGGGCTCAGCAGCAGCTCCTCCACTTGAGATGATGGAAGATCTTGCAGACAGGAGCACAAGACACATACCAAGGAGAAGGAAGCTGTTGGAAGCCAGGTAGTTTGTGGTATAAGAGCGCTGTGTTCGGGCCAGCTCTGCTGAGGAGGGTCCTGCATGTGCATGGGGCGGGGGACTGTGCCTGAGCAGCTGCTGTGCAGAGCCAGCATGAGGAGCGGGAAGTGAAGGCAAAGGGCTCCCCTGAAGATGCACCTGGCTGCACAGATGTAGGGCCTGGCAGGTGTCCGAGAACTGTCCTTCCCCACCACAAAAATATATTGATTTGCCAGGAGGAGTCAGCAACAACGGGAATGTGTCACTTAGGCAGCTCCCCGCCACATACCCCTCACTCACAGGCTTCCCGTCATGGCGTGGGAGTCTCTCACATCAGGAATAACTTTGGGACTAACTCCAGTTCATCTCCACGAACCAGCCCAGCCAGCTCTGCCACAGCATCTTTCCACCCCAGCCCTGCAAAGAGACATTTAGAGATTAGGAGTAATCACCAAATGCAGGGGCCACTCCCGGCCCAGGAAGCTTGACTTAGTTGTGGGTATGTTAGGTCTGCCCCTAACTCCACAGGCAGGGCAAGAGTCATTCTGTAGAGGCTTCCTTGCCTCAGTGCTATGCAACAGCTCCAAAATCTGGAGTAGAAAGTGCACAGGGGAGGAGAAAAGCTTTGGCACCAAGTCTCCTGTGAAGAGGACAGCCACAGACAACACTTAACTTCATGGAAGCTTGCACCACTTGACCTTACTGTACTCTTAAAGTATATTTAATACCACAACAAGGCTCTCCAACTAGCCATATGGCTTGAATATCCTCTCATATACAACCATTAGTTCTACATGAAGAGGATAAAGCCCAGGTTCAGCTGTGGTGGGAAGAGTTTCTCCCAGCAGCACCACCACACAGGACTGGATACTCCATTAAAACCACAATGGAACAGAAGAGTTTGCACTGCTGTAGTAAAATATGAATTCATTCCTCTCATAAAAACTTGTGGATTGTAGTCATTTTATGTTATTTTTGTTGAGAGGCCAAATAACACATGACTGGACAGAAACGTCAGTGATTTTTACAGCTGACACTAGATAACCTTGAGCTTGGCAGCAAAAGGATCAATTCTTGCTATTCTCACAACCAGCTTCCTATCACAAACTTAAACTGCTTTTGGAACTTGATCCTCACACACTGGGATAAGGCTCTCACTGTGTTTCAAGCTCTTTTAAAAAGGAAGACTTGATATCCACTGCGTAACCTAAGCTTCCAATTCATACAGAAAGACAACAAAGTGAAAAATAGGATGATTCCCATCTTCATATTGGCTTAGCTATACTTGACTGCATTTGCTTTGCTATGCATCTAATTTCAGGCTTTACTGAGGAGGTTAATGAACACACAGCTCATAGTGCAGCCAGCTGAAGGACAGCACCATGTTCCATGTTCCAGACGAGCTTCTGACAGAGCCTGATGCTCTCCTGCCCCTAAGGCACAGGAGGCTCAAGAAGGACTTGCTGGAAAGTTTGCCTGTGGATGCTTGGTCTTCTACTAATCCCAAGAGCCATTCCCATGGCAACTTCCTTCTGCACAGGGAGAACTAGATGATACTTACCACAAGAATATCAGCCATCCTTTCGGATCCCTTCAGATCCAACACAGATATTAGCTTATGCCCTGCTCATTCCCTCAGCTATCCTGGCTATTCCCAGCTATCTTGGTGGAGCAATCTGTGAGGCACGTCACCTGATCATCAGCAAGAGAGACCCAAGAGGTCTGAAAGCTTGTCCTAGGCAATCTCGCTCCTTATTAACAGTAGACTTAGGCAGGCGTCACCAGCGATTCATCTGTAGTTAAATCGGCAAACTAATTTACAACAAGGGATTTATCTGGGAAGGCAGGAAAATAATTTCATGCCTCATTGTCTTCCTGTGATCCCATTATCCCAACAGATGTTGCTTCCATTATATCAGCCAAATACGAAACGGAGCTAAGGAGCAAGGAAGGGATCACTCTTGAACCTCTGCTTACATAAGGAGGGACATCCAGCCCAAGGCTAGTTTCCGTGCTAAATCGCATCTTCCTTCCCTCCTCCATCTGATTATCTACATAGACTTGCAAGCAGGTCTATCCTCTAAGGAAGTCAGAGAGACACCTCAGCTAGAGACGGATGTGCACACAGTACCTACAGGAGGAAATTGCAACGATAAGAGCCCACAGTATGAAAGCCCTCGCTGTATAATCTCAAATGATAATCTCAACGAGTAAACCCTATCATAAAGGAGGGAAATGGGTTTAGGACAGGTAGAGAGGTGTATTACAGTGGTAGAGAGTCCCTGTACCTGGCAATCCTGCAGTAGCAGAGAAAAAGAGCTCAGCCCCAAGCAGCTCATTGTTCCTGAGTCACCAAAGGTAAGGACACCTGACATAACAAGTGGATCCACCTCAACCAACGAGCTTGATGCAATTAAAACAAGAAGGTTGAGATTTTTCTGCTGCTTTAGGCCAAGTCTGTAGAGCTGCCTAGAGGTGCAGCAATTTATTCAGATGTTAAGAGAGGTTAGATATGAGCTCATCTGATCAAGGTCTCCATTCTTTCATACTGCGCAAGCAGCTGAAGACAGAATGGCCCGAGTGCTTGATATTTCACCCTAAAAGCAGCTAGGAAATGTCATATTTACAAGATGTCTTACGCAGATGTCTCTCTGAGCCCCGAACAAAGCAAGAGCCTGGGGAAAAGGAAGGTGACAGTGTCAGGAGAAATCAGATTCTTTGCACCGGGGGGACTCTGCCAGCACTCCCAGAGGGACACGAGCTGGGGAAGAGGCAAGGCAGTTTGTCAGGGGGACATGAGCCAAACGGCACAGGGGAGGAAGCAAAGACACTTCTGTAGCCCGAGGACTACCCACTTGCTCAACATCAAAGGCTTGCTGCCGAGTGGAGGTGTGAGAGCTTTGCGCAGAAGGGGTTGTCAAGATCTTTTTATAGACGGCGTCGGCACAAAGAGGTTTCACGCAGGTTTCTCCTCCTATACAGCTATACCTGTAGTTCCCTAATCATCATATAGCTATATCTATGACAGCACAATTTGTAAAACCGCCCCTTCTCCGGGTTTGCATGTTACTGGATTATTTGGAAACTAATAAAAGGCAAATCCACATTGGGAGCCTTTCCCTCCATGGGGGCTCTGCGGGGACAGTTGCCTCCCCCAGACTCTTCTCACATGACTTGGAGAATCTATGAGATTTGACAGAAATCAGTCAACAGGTTCAAGACTCCCCAGGGCAGGACAGATTGGTTTTGTGGGGATGCAAGATTCTTCTTTCTTTATAAAAATCACTTTTTATAAAGACACCAAGAACTTAATGGACTCTCTGCCCTTTACATTCACAGTACTATAGATCATACAGAATAACATATACGTTAATACCACATAGTTTCAGGCATCAATTAGCAGAGAATGTAACACCTAACAACCTACTTTAAGACACTACATACCCACAAAGCAGTTTGACACTCAAGTTATCTTCTAAAGGTTCTTAAGGCAAGGAATGGCACAACCTTAAAATAGCTCACGAGCACTTTACTCGGCATATTTTTTTTCCACTGCACCCAGATAGGCATCTCCTCGACAAGTATGTCACCACTAGGAGAGCCCCGTTTCTGTCACAGGGCCACCTATGCATGGAGGCCTGTTCACTTCTTTGCTTTGTGCTCTCCTGTCTCCCCTTCTTGCTGCTGCAGCTGTAGCCTAAAGAGCTTGCAGCAAGTTTCTCCTGGAGCACAAGAACTTCTCCAAGGGGCTCATGGCCAAGCACTGTAGCTCCCGTGAGTGATAACACCCCAGACACTCAGGTCTGTAGGCGCAAGACAAAAAGTCACATTTGCCACCCACCTCCACCTTCATCCACATTGGCATTAAAGATGACTAAGAACAATCCAACTGTCCTTTCCAATTTCAATGAGAAGGTTTTAGTCTTCAGTGTGGGCACAGCAGAGACACAGTATCAGAGTCTTTCAAGTGTAAGAGCCATTTCCACTATGAATCACAGTTTCCTGATTCATCAGCAGTAGGGTTTTCTGTCTAAATGGATTTTAAAAAGGGTGTCACTCACAACTAACCTTTGATTTACTGCACCTCTCTAGTACAACTTCATCCAGCCAGCTTTCTAGCGTTCCCCTCAACCCACTGCACAAAAGACCAGCCGTAGCCACAGCAGATTGCCTCTGCTTAGACCACGGCGATGGTTCAGGCAGCCTCTGAAGCAGTTCCTAACCCAGGCTTTACAGCTCAGTTACACAACGTTACCTCCTAGGCCTTGGTGGCTGCGACGGGAAAGTCCCGCAGAGTTCAGTAGAAATCTCAGAGCGCTGATCTGCAACCTAAGGTGCGAACGTGACCCCCTTTCTGCAGTCGTGGCAATTTCTTCTGCTCAGCTCCCTTTACTTTCAGACCTGCACAGATGTTACAAGTCAAATTCTACAGGCCATTTTCATCCTAAAGAGTTAGATCAGAAAAACACTTGGACATATATCAGAAAGCAAAAAACTTTTTTTAATGCATGCATAGGGAGGACAACCTTGATCTTCATTCCAAACCTTCCTGTGCAGTTAGCTAGGCAGTTAGGATTTTTCTGAGATTGTTCTGTGACATTTCATACAAAATGCTGCCATAATAGTGCCAGTTCTGTGCAAGCACTGAACTTCACCATCAGTGGTACCTGGCAGGCAGGCACAGTGGTGCCTCATTTTTGATAAAGTCCACCAGAAAAGCCCAACTTGACAGAGAAAACCAAGTTTTTGTGGTTCCACAGGCAGAGTGCTGCAAAAGTGTCTCCAAATTAAAATATCAGACCTTAATCTGGAATGTTTTGAGCTTTAAAACTGTTTTCTGGACAAAAAGAGTGACTTTTCTGAAAAGACTTATCAAACTCCTTTGCCATCTCATTTTTCATTTCCAAAAGCTTCCTCCAACCATGGTTTGCACATCTCTGACCTACAGGACAACCATTTTTAACTTGCCTGAAGCTTGGGCAGGCTGACTGAAGGCTACAGACTATTTCTGCATAACAGTCTGAAAAAAAAAATCCAACAATGAAGCAGAATAAACCTTGTAGCTGGTCCACCATCAGCAGCCATTTTTATAAGTTTCTCCAAAGCAAGAAGTCAGATAAGACCCTGACAAGTTCTCACCTTATCTATGCAGGCAACTTCTTTCTGGGGGGAAAAAACCAAACACCTCATGGCCTTTGTGTGATGGCAGGATGGTTCTGCAGACAGGTGGCCTAGTTATAATCATTAATTTCGGTATGAGTGTCACCGGGCCCTCAGTTTCCACATAAAAGAGAGAAGTCAGCACTCCAAACCACGTCAAACCACCACAGCTCTCATTTTCCTCGCGGGGGTGCCCTGCCAGTACTGGTATTTCTCAGCTTCACCCAGGTGCCATCTGGTAAATGGCAATATTGCTTCCATGAGAAGATATTGCAGTTGGCGCCTTCAAGGCCTGGGTTATGGCACTGGGCTCATGACCAGTGTCTAGGTGCTGCCAAGAAGTGATACTGCATCCCAGCAGCAGGATCCAAAGGAGGACTCTGATCGACTCTGGCATTCTCCCAACTAATACACACCTAGGAATTAAGTATAATTTACAAGTGTTTAAAGCAATCTGGGGAAAGGCAAGTATTTCAAAATCACCTAAAGGCCAATCTAAACAAAATCCCACTGACTTCTGCTGTTAAGTGCCGCCTTAGGTGTTTGGGCAAGTCCTGCCCACAGAAGCCAAGCAACACAGGCCAGACTGGAATCCGCAGTTCGGCCTTCTGGTTTCTGCTTGTGAGTAGCTTTGATGTTGCACAGTATCATGCAAAGTCCTTCCCTCGTTTCTGATGCACCTCAGATCATCACCTCAGTCTTTCAAGGTTTGCACTGTCATAAACAAACTCAAGCTTCAAAGAGAAACTCAGCAGCCGCCATTCCGCTGCGGCTCCCAAACTTATCAAATTTGCAGTTGTTCAGCATAAAAGAGATCATAAAAATCATCCATTTGCTGAATTGGGTTGACACTTTAAAGACACAAATGTGCAGCAAAGGGGCAGAAGGGCAATTGAGGGGCAGAAATTTAACTCTCTGCAAACAGGCATTGCGGGGGAGCAAGCAACCGGCCCTTTGCATTCGCTGCCACTTCTCCATAAAAAAAACCCTGAATTCCAAGTCCCAGGACAAAAGTGTGAGGTAACTTTGATCTGCGATGCCCCTTGGATCCTATCGAAGTGGAAGGGACAGAAACTCCAGGTGTCGTTAGAGATAAAAACACCAGGCTGCATTCTCAGAGGCAGATCTTCAGTCACATAAACCCTCAGGTATAAGGTGGAATATTCGCATTCACACTCTTGTCATGAAAAGAAAACGAAATGCCACTTGTGTACTTACTTCGACAGACACCTGCAGACGAGAGGAAGACAGAGGTTTCCACAGAAAACCTCAGAGAGACCTTGTGACCTGTCTGCCTCCAGCCGGCACCAGCCCTGTAGCAGAGGGCACTCGCTCAGGACCTGGGCTGAGGAAACCGGAGCCCTCCGGAGCGCCCGGCTTTTCCCAGCGCCGGAGCCGGCGCGTGCAGCAGCGGCTCCACATCACAAGATGTCGTTGCTGTGCCGCTTTTATCCCTCCTGCCCGTCCCCAGAGCACTGAGCAAGCGCTGGAGACACTAACAAGACTCGTAGACACAACAGGAGCCCCCGATTCCTGACCTGGGTCGCGCAGGAACTTTTCCTGCCTGGACGTTTCAACAAGAAATGCACAGCAAGTGCTGAAAGACTGCTCGGATGGGACTCCTGGGCTCAGGCAGAGTCTAGGAATAACAATACTCCTTTTCCTATTCCTAAAAAGAACTTATTTCCATTAGCTCTGTGCTTGGCTGCTCGTCATCCTCCTCCCGGTGAAGCTGGGGAGTTACCTCAGCTCAGGCCTGTGAGCCAGGGGAGCCGTCCCTGCCCTTAGTTTAACAGGACAGACCTTGCTCTGGCACAGGCCGAAGCTTTTGCTCTTCCCTCATGGTCTTGCCACCTATATGTGTTTGAGAGAGGCCCAATCCCATCAGGGTACATCAACCCCTGAAGGCTTTGCTAGGTGAACTAAGGCCTGCTGGGTAGGCCACCATCCGAGACAGGATAACCTATGTCTAGGTAAAAACTAAGTTTTCCATACAGTAAATCTCAAGACATAGGAGTTATATTTGGTGATGTTAAAATGGTCATGAATTCTGTCTGGGATGGAGTGATTTCAGGTGAAATGCTGAGTCAAATCCAGACAGGTTTATGCAAGCTCAAGGAAAAAGATAACGAGTCACCATCGCTCGGCAGTGACTGTACTTTTAAGATCCATTTTTTCTTCTGGTTGCTTCATGTACTTCAGAACAAAAGCTGCATTGCTGAAACCACCACAGATCAGAAAATAGCTGGGATACCTACTACTCAAATTGATTTTTTTTTCTCCCTCCATAATGTTCATACCAGGATTTTCTTTAAAGAAGCATCTAGCAGATTGTATTTTTTACCCTGGAAAGAGCTTTTGGAGTAGCTGCCCTAAAGCTCAGCAAAAATTATCTCATTAAATGAATTTCCACAGTGGAAAAATCCCATTTTCCTCTAGGAAGCTACCAGCTTTAACTTAGGCCAAAGTAGTTTTCCTGTGTGGGTCTATTCCATAATCCTTCAAATTCAGCCTGAGGACTGACCACATTGATCGCGCTGGTATTCTACCAAGTTCACACCAAGAAGTTTCAATCAGTTCTTTTAATGCTTGAGGGGACTTGTGTGACAGGGCATACAGAACCCTCCTTCAATGCTTATATCTCCCTAAGGGCTTTGGGCCTGCATGGGACAAGGTGAATATGGCAGAGAACAATGTGCCTAATTCCTCCCCTCCAGCAACTCCCCATCTATGCTGGTCCATGAGAACAGCTTCTCCTCTGGTACTTGAGAGTTTCTTCCCACTTAATCACGTTTCTGTCTCATCTTCCTCTCCAGGGAAGTCTTGCTAAAGGAATTTAAAATACATGGATGAAAGAGTGACAGACACAGCACCCATCATCTTCCTTGGTGCTCCACCTGCTTGTGGTTCACACTGCATTTGGCAGTGAGCTCCCAGCTGGGCATCTTTCTGACTCGGTGCTTGCAGTGGCTGGGTCCTGACATGCTACCTTAATAAATAAATCTGGATATATTAGAACTTGAATATTCTTTCCATTACCTCAGGCACCTGCAAAGTGAGCTGCCCTGTCAAACCTCTGGCGGTGCCGCAGCTCACTTTGTTATAAAACTTGCTTATACTTGGCGAATTAAATGGTGTGACACTTAACCACTTTCCCCTAGTTTCTGGGTCTCCAGTTCCCTTTATGCAGAGAAAGAAAGGCACTTTGCCTTCACACTTCTCTGAACCCCCACTGAAAGGAAATGAGCATGAATTCAGCATCCTTTTTTACAGCCCACCACAATCCTCAAGGCACTTTACATCCTCAATCTCCCTGGACAAATGGCATGATATAAAACAGATCATAATCCCATCCGTGGCCCAGCGTGACGAAAAAGCCAGAGCCCTTGCAGGCTTCGTATTGCATTGCTGGCAACAGCAGTCACCTCTGAAAGCTTTTTGGAAATAAAGGAGTTTCCCGCTCCTCTTTGCCAAAGCAAGAAGTCTGAGACACAGAGGAACAGCAGCACAAGCGCCTCTACAAATCCAGCCAGGCTTGCCCAGTTAAACACAGGGGGCCGTGGGACAGTCTTGGAGGTGTTTTTGCAAGTCTCACACCAAAATATGAAGTCACCCCTGTTCTTGTGTTACTAACTTCAGATCAGAAGTCAGCACGTTACACCCCCACCAGTTCCTATTAAAGGGTTTCGCTTTACTGCGTCTGGCAAACACAAATAAGCATTTGAGAGCTGAACTAGCTCAGAGAGCTTTAGCCTTTGCATTACTTACTAATGAACTCCCCATAGTCCAGCCATTTAATTTCATTAAATTGCCAAGACAGTTCCAGTTAAAGGCTTGGGTCAAGCGACATGCTGCTGTTTTTTCAAGACGACCTCATCAGGAAAAAGTGCATTCCTGTGCTTAAACAGACACCAATTTTATAAATACATGCATCATAGAGTAACCTAAGGAGACTATTTTTCTCTAGTATATAACTGGAGAGAAAAAAAAAAAAACTGCCAAGAGAAAACCTGCCAAGAGTCACCTGGAGGCATAAGCAAGCATCATGCTTTGTTTTTTTTGGATTTTCTTCTTCTCAGGCCAGCAGCTCTCCACAGAACTTGCCTACGCAGCAATATTCTGTGCTCACCAGTTAATCACCTGCGTTTTCCTCTCCCCTTCTACACGCAGGGACTTTAACGCACAGAACGAGGATACTCTAACACAGATGCTGGCTCAGGGAAAGGTGCTGAAGCCTCTGACTAATTTCCCAGCTGAGAACAGGCACCATCACCTCTCCTTGCTTTGAAAGGGATCATTTGGCCTCTTCAGTCCATTAGTTCCATTCAATCCTATTTACAATGTACAGTTCAGACATGTTCTGCATTCATCACACCAAAATAACCCATATATTTTATGTGATGGCCTGCAATCCACCACCACCAAATGAGTCCTCTCAGTCCAATCCCTTCAACCTTCTAGAAGCCCCCTCTCAGAGTCTTCTGCCATGGACAATGGGTGTCCTCAGACCCATACCTAAAACATCTAGCCTAAAATATCTTTTTTTTTTAACCTCTTTTTCTTGTAGGACCTGATCCAGGGGCTGCTAAAGCACTTCTTGTCGACCTTGCAAGTTTTGAGCTCAGTCTATGACAATCTGTGCTATCAGCAATCTTTCAGCAAGCAAGCGGGGCCACAGACAACCGAGAGTGAAATTTAATTTACAGAATGGGTGACTGTCAGCGTTAAGATCCTCCTCGCTGCATCGGAATTGGGTCTGTGAAGCACTCCCGCAGAAGCAGGAGCCTGCCTGCAGCACAGGCTAACCTTAACTGGGCAGGAGATCTCAAATCCACTTCCAGTTAATAATGTTAAAGGCTCCCATTTAACCTCCAGTCTTAGGACTATTTCCAAAATTGGATTCGTTTCTTCTTGACCTTCTTTACTGACCATGACGTTCCATCACCTTTCAGAGGGAAAGGGAGATGACAGATCCAGAATCACCCTCTCTATCCCCCTCCCCACGAACGTGTTCTCCTCATTCAGCTAGAAGGGCCCCTTGGACCATGGAGCCCATGAGATACAGCCTCACTTTGCTTGGATGCTGTTCCACCTTGGCAGAGTTATCTGCAGCAGCCAGCGCAACTCCTAGATCCCAAAGCCAGCAGCCATTAATGAAATTACCAGTGGGGACACGCAACCCAAAAGCGTGGCAGGGCTGTCAGCGTGACGGAGTCCAAAGGGCCAGGAGGGCTCTATCAGGCAGCTCGTCACCACGAGCTCTGGGCCTCCACCATCCGCAGAAGAAAGCTCTGAGCACTCCTATCAGCCGCATGAGCAACGCTCCCACCAGAAAAAAAGTCCAGAGAAGGCAGTATTAGCCAGGTCTAACGCAGGGAACAGGATCACCAATCCTTCTGCCCTCAAGAGACCCCTTTTTATCCAGAAGACCAAACTAGGCACACTATCTTTAACAGAGCTGTAAAATATGAGTGCAGAAATGTAACCTTTGAAATAGTTTTATAGTTTTTCAGTTAGACTATAAGAATGGTCACTTCAAGCCATGTGCAACATCGTACCTCAGTATTTTGTACCTGGAAAAAAGAATGGTGACGTTCCCTGAGAGCCCTAGAAAAACACGAGATTTCTAGGGCATGTGAAATACAACACTAGCCCCACCACAGCCAAAAGAAGATCCCTTATTCTTAGTGCATAAAGATTGCTTTGTGAAAAATATTTATGGATTTCATGAAAAAAATGGGGTGGGGAGCTGTTCACAAGAACACAAAGCCCTTCCACAGCTGTGGAAATCCCAAACCTTAACAGCCCTTCCAAACCTCTGGGTGTTGTGCCACTGCCATCAAGAAAATCAGGTTTCTGGAGAATAACCAACCTTGCTCGGTTGTGCAATGGAGAAAGGCAGCGGCAGGTTTCGGGGTACCTCACGATCAGTCATTCACATGGCTCCTTTTCCTTGGAGACTCTACATGTGTCCCCTTATGCAGACATCACGGAAGTTTCAGTGACTTTGCCTCAGTGCCAATATACTGCAGAACAGAGATACAAAAATATAGAGAACACAGAGAAAATAAAGAACAGACAAGAATAAACTAAGATTTAAGCGTCTTTCTGAAAGGTACGCTGAGGCTCAGCCACAAGTTTCTTGGCTCCATGCAGGAACCGCATAGTGAAGTTTTATGTCCTGTGTTATGTAGGAGGTGAAACAAGTCAAACATAGCGTGTTCCTCTGGTTTAACAAGACATAATCTGTGTATAACTTTGTACCAGCATGGTCTGCTGTCAGTTGTGAGCAAATCCCTATGCATCTGCTGTCACGCCTCTCAGATGTGGATCTGTCCCTTCCAATTATGCATTTAGTGCAACAAATGGAAATAGAAGTTCCCAAAAATGTCACGGCTGTTGCAGCTCCCTCCCAAAAGCAGAAAAAAAGATCAATAGTTGGCTTTTAAAAAATGATTAAAGGTGAGATACAGAAGATGCTGCTGCTGTGTCTAGCTCGCACCCCAAGACTCTGCCTATGCAGTGCTTGCTCTTGTGGGATATCACTGGAGATTTCAGCAACACTGCTTGAAAAGGATTTAGTACAAGGAGGAGAACAGACAGCACAGAAAACAATTTAGGCTGATCATCAGTTCAAAATACACTGTAAAAGTATGTTTGTGTAGAAAAATGGAGGAATTTGGAAACTGCTGACAAAAGTTATTTAGACATGCAGACACTTTCATAAGGAGATAGAGACTGTATCTCTTTTAGCACAGCTAGAAAAGAGATTAATAGCCTGAGAGGGATATATACATGATCAATATAGGGGAACTTAGCTACCTGCAATGAAGTAAAAAGCATCTATTGCTTTTCTCTCCTTTTCACTTCATGGATGGCAACTAATGCATAGATACAAACCACTATTTGTGTCCAGATCTTAGCATAGTACCCATATTTCTCAAGAATGCGAAATTTCAGGGAATCTGGCTATGTAGAACCCGTCTCAATGCCTTACCTTTACACAATCAGCTTTATCCTGCTAGGGCAAGGAGGACAAGAACTGTTGATCCAAGTAGCTCCCACCTGAATCGAGTGCTTCAGGGCAGCGAGATGTCTGGAAGAGGCACTTTAGGCAAGTGCAGCTGCAGAAGAGCAAAAAGACAAAGACCTTCAAAGATGCAAACAGTAAAGGTGCAAAGAGAACAGAATGGTACATGTTGACAGAGACACCAGCCAAACATTGGCACACTACCATTACTAATAATCTAAGACAGCCAGTTGCCTAGACAGACCTTTAGTCTGGCCTAATGCAGCCATTTTCATGTTCTCAAGTGCTTATGCCCTAAGAATAAAAGGAAAAAAGTCGCGGCTTGGCCACACCAGTTTAACAGAACCATTTAAACAAGGTCTAGCAGGGGAATAAACATCTTCCCCATGAGACGCGTCCCTCCAGCAAGCAGCTCCTGTCAATGAGCTGCTAAAAGTCCTTGGCCCACTGTTCACCAGTCTGGGACTGGATTTAGTTCATTAAAAATATTTAATGGCATGTTAATGCCACTTAATTGTATTCGTTGCACTGGTTTTGCAGTGATTTTTTTCTCTTGATTCACAAAGATGGGATTAAGTGCTAATGTATTGCAGGCTGCTGAAATGTATAACCTGTGGTCATGATTTTAAACACATGTAGAGGTGCTAATTGCATTCAGTTGACACAACTGCAGGCGGGAAGATCATTTTTCGCACCTTATCAGCACTGGTGAGGTGCTAACTGCATTCAGAAGACACCACTGCTGTTACAAAGGTAATTTCTTGCACTTCATCAGAGCTAACACATGCTTAGCAATGCGGCTAGCCAAAAATATCATACCATCAGAGTTAATGAGGTGCTTGCATGTTTTTAACAAATGGGAATTGTAAAGATTTTTCATAATTTACTATAAAGAGTAACAAAGTCCTGCAAATATCACATTTTTGAGTTGGTGGGTGCCCACCTTCGTGCAGTTTCTGAGCATGCTTTCTAGTGGATGGATGCCAAACCTGATGACGTGTAATTGTCCATCAATGAGTTACAGGGAGCCTTGCAAGATGGTAGAACAAATAAAACTGCTTCTCTGCAATGCCACCACCTGCATGGACAAATTTTTCCATGCTTGGAACTTTCTTAGTTGTGCTGATAAGTAGCACCCAAGCAAAGGGGATAACCTGGATGGTCAACCTGAGCCGTGGCCACAGTAAAGAGGACAGTGGAGATTTACCCAGGATGGATTCAGTAACTTCACAAGACACTATTTAAAGTCAAAAAGAAGGAAAAAAACTCTTACCATGAAAATACCCACTTTCTGTGCTTGCCTTGAGCAACATGCTAGTACAATGTTAACAAGAAGGAGAAGTTTTTAGTAACAGAAACATGAATATTCCCCCACATTAGTCCCCAAATCCTTGAGCAAATAAAGCTAAGCTGAAGACACAAAGGTAGATTTGCAAAGCAAATTCATGCTCACACGCTGCTCCTGGGGAGAAGCGCCGCGAGTCTGACCGAGCAGAGCGAGCAACCAAGCAGAGCAGATTGACTCCAACTGAACAACATTGATCTGGGGTGTGTGTGTGTGTATATATATATATGTATACAAAAATAAAACAAAACACAGCTTACAGACGAAAAAAACTGCCAGGAAGGAGAACTAGAAGGCCTGTCCTTAAGCTGCATAACAGCAAAATACCTGGCTCATCAAACCCACCTTGCCCTGCATACAATAAAAAGAATCTCACTAGTCCTAAATTAAACTAATTCTGGGCTATCAAAACTTCTTTTTTTCTTTTAATAACTGACCTACTTACAGGGCCTTTTTACGTTCCTCCTCTTCCACGCTCCCTATTCATAGTTCTGGGTCCTCCCAAGACAGGTCACCATCAAGTCACTTCCTGCTCCTCCTCACGCTGCATCAGTTTACCTCCAAAAAGCAAAACAAACAAAAAACTCAAATAAAAAAAAACCATAAACAAATGAAAAGCAAACACACATAACCAAAAGCTCCCCCCTTTCAGGCTGCTCAAGGTGTCCCCTGCCAGCCTTGTGTGCCTCCAGTCCAACGTGTCACCCTGGGGACACCGCAACGGCCTCCAAGGGCATTAGCCTGTTTAACCAGCTCATCGCACGCACAGGGAATCGGAGCAGATTTACACACGGAGAAGGGAAAGGAAAGATCCAGCGTTTTACCAAAGCTGAGCAGCAGATGCATTTGAGAGAAGCCAGATCTCCTTTTCCAGAGGCAGTCACTATGTCCCAAGCTCTGCAAGAAAGATCACTTTTAGGAGAAAAATACAAAACGAAAGTTCTCCAAAGGGTTCATTTTTTTTCCTTCTCTGTGGGGAGATCCCTGCCATAGCTGGCAGCTGTCGTTAACAGTTCCAGCGTTTCCTTCCACCAACATATCTATTCTGTACGCCCCTTGGCCTTGCATATTATTTAAATCCTATACAGAGGGAAACAAAGGTTTCCCTTAATAGATGTTTCAGTGCAGCCATGTTACCAAGTAGGTCACCATTTTGGGTTATGTAGTACATTAAGGACATATGTTCTGTAACACAAGTCAGCATTACCCAAAGCAAGGTCAAACAGGATGCACGTTTCCCATTAGGCCGTCTTGGGTGGCAAAGCCCGTCTCACCACCCTCCCGTTCAGATGCAGATGGAAAGACGTTGTCAGCCCAGGAAAGAACAGGGAAGCTCCCTTCTGGGTCTACCCACATGAAGATATGTCTTACGGCTGCTCATTTCTTCAGCACTGTGGGAGAAACTGTGCTTACAAGGAACCAGTGACTAATCAGCTCTGACAGCGAGAAAGCTTTCCTCATCTCCTGGAAAGAAAGGCTGTTCTTTTACTGGACAATTTTCACCACTCTCAGCATCCAAACCAAGGGGGACACTTGAGTTCTGTCCTCTGAGTTGATACCACATTGGCCACCCAAGTGTCAGGAGAGCTGCGTTCCTCTTGGAACAGGTTTGCACTCCTGGGCCTGGTGACATCCCTGCACCATTAGAGAACAGATACATTCTCTTGCTGGGGCAAGAAACTTGAATTCAGGAAACGCATGTCCAATTCCTGCCATTAACACAGGTGGGCTCTCCATTTTTGGGACAGTCGCCTAGTTTGGCTATGTTTCTTTCCTCAACTATAAAACAGGAATAAATCTATTATTTCCTTAATTATCTTCACCCTGTTGCTTCCCTTTGTATCTATTCTTTATCTATTTATAGTTTAAAACACACATCAGGAAGGTTTCTGAAGCACTTGCACGCTGCCCACCCAATCTGATCTCCTTGTGGCAATTAACCAGGCCATCACAGGCACATCCACGTCCCTGACTTGGGGTCTGTCAGCATCTCTTAACACAACGAGCGACTAATAACGAGGGGGAAGTCAAGGAGACTTCCTTGGGGGGGAAAAGGAGGAGAAGAAGAGAGAGAGAGAAAAAAAAGAACCCAGCAGACTGCAAGACGAAATTTACTGCAACATGAAGGGATCACCATGGAAACCTCTTTATTTTACTTCAGCCCGTCGTTCTGTGCTGTCACTAACAATATCACCTTCTCATCACCTTCTCCCTAGCCATAAAGGGAGGATTCCCGACGAGGCTTGCAACCCTCGCTGCCCGGCCACCTGCCAGAGAGAGGCTTTTCTCCAGCAAAGCTGTCCTCCCAGTCACTCTCCTCAGCCCACTCACCACACACAGAAGATGGCGTTGCTCAGCCATCCCGGGCCTCTCCAAGGCCCCCTTCCTCGGGCCCGGCCATCCCGGGCCTCTCCAGGGCCCCCTTTCCTCGGGCCCGGCCATCCCGGGCTTCTCCAGGGCCCCCTTTTGGGCTCTGGCTGGTCCAGGGTGAAGCCCTGCTCCTGGGGAAGCTCCATGTCCTTGTACAAATTCTCCACCCGAGGCTCCAGGACCTGTTGCGCTTCCTGCTTCTAGACGGGCAGCAGCTTCAAACCGCACGTTAAAATGAGAAGAGGTTCCCCTTTTGACAGATCACTGTGACCTCCACTAAAGGCCTCTACTAAGTAGGCCAGCCCTTTGGCCACTTAGTTATGTCACATCACCATTTATATTTACTGCTGCCAGTAAAAAGACGCCAGGACAACATCCTATTCGTTCAGGTACATTTCTAAAACGTCCAGTGGTTTGGGAAAAGTCTGCTTTGTCTGCAGGAAGCAAGACAGCTTTGTGAGGTCCTGTTTTCCTCTGTGGGTGCTCAGGATTTTGCGAGATCACAGGCTTTTAAGCGGAGCACAAGCTGTGCCAGCCAAGGCCGCTCGCTTTGGAGGAGACACTGGCCTTTCTCTTTGGCCGTGCAGAAGTATAAGCATCTATTTGCAAATGAACGTAGTGCCCGGCTGCCTAATGTCCCCGAGCTCTGTAAGGTGGACACTTAACGGCCACTTCCACTTTGCAGGACACCTACATGCACCCACGCTAAGTGCCATTCTGCAGAGGTGTCTCCTGTAGCTCCAGTTTATTGCATTAGCCCTACGAAAGCTTGCACATCTCAGCGACCTGATTTGCCCCAGAAAACACAATTGCCTAGAGCAAGGATGGGTTCATCACAAAGTGCAGCACTTGAGGAGCAAGAGGCCTTCATTAACTAGTATCTCCATGCCTCGTGTTGCAAAATTGCCTCACTTTTAATTACTCCATGGCAAGAAATGGCTTACAATATATCAGAGCAAGCAGAGCCCCACCGAGAACTCGGTTACTGACAAAGCACTTGGATGAGTTCAAACAGCAGCAGCTTCCAAAGAAACTTTGTCTGCTCTTTCAGGCAAGGAAAATATTATCTGCAAACCCTGCAACTTCTTCAGTTAAGACAAAGAAGGAGTGGGTTTACAACTAAGACATGGTCTAGGGCAGAATAAGCTGAAGGACAGAGCACTTTGTGGCACACCTACCCTAAACTATGCATGGAAATGGCCTAAAAAAACCTACTGACAAACACAGTTACGGATGCACAGCCAGTGCTACCGTGCATATACACTAATCAAAACTCATAACAAACTAGAAGAATCATTAAAACTTCCTGAAATGCTCTGGAAAAACCTACAGATTTTCAGTTAATTTATTATTTTCCCTGATAAAATGATAGTAGACACATTTAAATAAAACAAATCTGTAATTAAGCTTCCATTCTCCTGAACTTCACAGCTGATTGCCTCCTAAAGGACTATCCTCGCTAACAGTGCCCATAAAAACCCTAACTAAAGCAATAGCATCGGCAGATGGGCTAGCACGACTGCATACATTGCAAAGATACTCATATTTCAGATGTACAGGAGGTGTTTCAGTTTGTATTTGCTAAATAGCAATTTAATAGCCAAACTTTTTATGATGGATCAGTCATCATCCTTTGCAAGGCAGAAACGTCCACCCACTGAATGAATAAATTTAGTCATCCTTATTCCCTATCAGCTCCTCCTCAGCTGAGTTACAATGCACAACCTGGGGCAGTTTTAGGTCTGCTTTCTTCATTAGCTCCATTCTCAGCAGCAGCACCAGAAAAGCAGGAGGTTTCAGCCTCTCATAACCATGCACATGTCCCAGGGCCATGGGGGCAGCTGTCCTGGACAGTTTGGCATGACCATGGGCTGTGGGAAAAGCTCAACCTTGGGACCGCTGCAGAAAGGGCAGGGGAGGGAAGAGACAAATATAACAGAAAACGGTGAGATATTTGGGGGGGAACTCCTTAGATTTGCAACTTGTCTTCCACCACTGCTGCATGGTGGTTTTAAGACACTTGTCTTATTTCTGGTTTACTTAAAACACAAGATCTCCCACCCTAATTTGGCATTATGTCTAATAACAGCTAGAACACGCTGTTCTCAGTCAAGGCCATTGAGTACTTCAGTAGTGTAAATAATAAGAGCTCAAGTCTATTTTTGACATGCTGTTATTGCAGGGGAAGCTTTAGAGTCACTTTCCCTATGAAACAGTGCTAAATACTGTAGATAAAAGATGATAGTATCACACACAGCAAACATCTGTTGAAAGAGTTCCTACAGAAAAGTCTTACAAATTTGGCAGTCATAAGCTTATCAAAAGATCAGGTGGAATGCTTTCCACCAAAAGCCCCTTTTAGTAAAATAAAACATTCAGGGCCAAAATATTATTAACAAATACTCTTTGACAAGAAGGCAAAACAAGCCTTCAGATATTTGATTGCAAAACCTTCAAATTTCACTTTGCTTTGTTTGGAAATGTCTCTTACGGAATTCTGTTTTTTTAATATGGCTTTGTTTTTTCCATATGTTACATTTAACCACAGTGTCACTGGAATCAAATACGTAATGCAGGAACTACAGCAATGGAGGGGGAAAAAAAAAGAATAAAAAATTCTGCAAAACAAGAGCAAATACAATTTTTCCAGAAGATATTGACATAAGTTTGGGTCAAAATATCTAGTAAAACCTTAAAAGAATTTCTCTTTGACTCTTCAGTTTAATATGTGCATTTAGCACATGGTTTTCAAAAACATCAATCATTGTACAACATATATTTCAGTAAGAGAAATCAGTTAGCAAGAAATAAAGTCATAGTATGCACTTACCTATGTATTTACTTATGCCGTGGATTTATAGTGCTGTAACTATAACCTTATTTTGCAGTAGGTCTTCTCCTGTGCCAGTAGGAAGAGAAACTACCACCTCAGTAGTTCAGTGGGAAACAAGTTGAGGATAAAATCTCCAATAAAACCATCTCTCATAAAAATAAAGTATAAAAAAAAGTCTTCAAGTCAGTAAAGATCACATACATTCATGAACTCCTCACTCCTTTTAAGATGAAAAAATGGCAGGAATGCTGTTAAATATTTTATTTTAAAAATGTTTGTTAAATTATGCCACGCTGGTTAATTGTCACCAATACAGATGATATAAATATTAATAATTACCCTTCAATTATTTAACTAGTAGCTCAATAATTCATGTGAATCTTAATATTTATTAATAATTTTATCACTTCTTTCCAGGTTTGCAGTTCTCCCATCCATGTACGTTTCCCGGGCAGAGCTACTGGGACACGGCTGACCAGGAGTGATGCATTTGGCAAGCACAGGCGCCGAATACACAACCCCACATCTCACTTCAAGCATCCAGACCGCGGAAGTTTTCAGCACTGCTTCAGGTTTTACAAGCAAGAGCTGAGAGCAGCGAGTTGCCTTTGTTCACAGGACAGGAGAGCTCCATCCCGTTCCCGCTGCTGCTTTCCAAAATCATCTTGGTGCTTTTGCTAACGGGAAAACCTGCCTGAAACATTCCTGCAGCCTCACGCTAGAGGGTCACAACCTCACACAAGAGTTGGCTTAGCAGTTTGGCGAGGAGCACAGAAACACCGTGTGCTCCAGTAGGACACGTCCTTACTCTCAGTCTTGACCCTGCTGCCTTCATCTGTTTGCTTCAGGGCCACTCCTGAGGTCACACAGCTGAAAGCTCTCCAAGGGAGCCAGGGTGGAGAGCTTCCTGCAGGCCCCTTAATGGAAGGCTCTGTTCAAATACCTCCATCTCCCTCTCCTTATGCATTCCAGACATCGCAGCGAGGATCAAAGTCTGCAAATTGGTAGCTTTCCCCCACAAAGGTGAACCAACCAGTTTAGTTTCTCAGCTAAATTTATCTCAGGTAATTATTACAAGAGATGTGCACTACGAGGGGGAAATCTCTTGGCAAACTTCTCATACTTTTTTATAAGATGACAGACAGAGGCAGATCTCCAAGTGCATTAGGACAAGGGGAGTGCAAGAAAAGCCAGCTACGTCCCACCTTCCTTCCAGAGCTATCCTCTCCCACCTTCATACAGCCTTCCCATTCCTGCTTAGCAAACTCAGCAATCCAACACCCACCAAGCAGACCTAGACATTGCCTGGGAAATACACCTGAAGTTTAATAAGAGTGAAAACTAGTCATGAATATGGTCCAGGATATAACCACCTCTCACTTAGGAGATAGTCATCCGATTGCCTCATCCGTACTAACCATCCCTCTACTCTACATGCACCCATCACATTTTCTCTCAGATAACCTGGTACGTATCTAATTAGATGTGGCAAAAAATAGTATTCAGCTCGCACTTAGCATTGATATTTGCAATTTCTATTAACATGTTCCTACTCTTTACCCAGGTCACCTAAAATTGCTCCATTTCCTCCTGCTGGCTGCAAGAGTTCATACAATATATAACTTTGCCTTCAGAGACTCTCTCTTACCTGTATCTTTAAATTATCACAGTCACACCACTACCATGGAGGCCAGTGTGATGTGGTCTAGATGTCCCTGCTTCAGCAAGCAGGTTGGCCTAGATGATCTTTAGAGGTCCCTTCCAACCTCAACCATTCTGTGATGCTGTGCTATGCAGGTGCCTGTTATATCTCCCATTTGTTAATACTCCTCACTTCTGTAGACATCACCCATCAGACTGCTTCATTTACCTGTAAGGTTCTCCAGATACCACGTTGGCCAGAACACCAAAACCCCACCTCTCCAAGGGCTTTGCAGGCATCTTGAGATGCGTGTTGATAGCTCCCATCTTTCCCTGCAGCAGGCACGGACTACTGGGAAAAAGATTAAAAAAAATAAGACAGAAAGAAAGGAGAAATTACTCTGCACAACTAGGTGGGAAACATTCACTTAGAGGGCAGCAAAAGCATTAGAGAAGACAGATGGCATCTCATTAAATTTTGTCACTCGGAAGCTGTCCATCGAGTGAAAGATGGTCGGCCAGAGATCATCTATAGTCAACAACAAGCAATATGCCTCCTTAGGAGAAGGCTCCCGGCATCCTACAGAAGGCTGGCATAGGTGGGATAAATTAGCCTTAGGAGGTGCCTCTCCTTCTCTCTACATTGCTTACAGGAGCCTAAGTGTGTCCTTAGGTGACACACCGAAAGCTGCAGCCCCCGCCAGATGAGGTAGAAAAGGAGGTTAGCAGATACATGCTTCACATCAAGGGTGATGCATCTTTACAGAGTGCAGACGTTGCACCAGAAGAGCCTGGATCAACTTCAAATACATGTGAACACAGCATTACATTTACATAACTAAATGCATCATTCCTCTTCAAGATCAACCCCATGCATTGTCATTACAAAATCTTGAAACAAAGATTTTCCTCACCCTGCAGGAGAGATGCAGGCTAAAGGAGACAGCATTCCTCTCACAATGCTACCAGGAGCAGAAAGCCAGTTATGCTGGGTACAGCCCAGCAATGTGAGGAAGAGGAAGGAAGAGAATCAGCTATGATCTGGCTTTGGGATCCTGGAGAGCAGCAGGAGATTTTCATTAAGTTCACTTAGAGTAAATTCTCTCCTGCCTTTATGACTCTGCTGCTAAAGACCAGGCAAAATCTGCACAGCAGCAGTTATACGACTGGAAATTTAATAATAATTAGTTGTCTGATATTTTTAAAGCTTATCC